>CAUYLG010066575.1:0-31306 GCA_963573385.1 Cacajao melanocephalus
TATATATAAATATATATAAATATATTATATATAAGTATATACATATATAATTATATGTACATATATTCACATATAAATATATACATATGTATATAAATATATACATATATAAATATTTATATGTGTATATATTTACATATAGTTATATATGTATATATTTATATATAATATATTTATATATATTTATATATATATTTATATGTGTATATATACATATATATTTATATAAATATATATGTATATACACACACACACACACATACACACACATATATATATATGCTTCTGTTTTCATGTCACCTCCACTTTTCTTAGATCTTAGCATGACTAATAGTTTTTGACCTAGAGATGACATATTTTCTAAACAACCTCAAACTCATTTTACTATTTTCAGCACTCAACTAAAGGACTTGCCTAATTATATATATATATATATATATATATATATATATATATATATATATCAGCTGACAATAAGTATTGTTAAAAACAATAAACAGGGTAGGGTAAAGGACAAAGGAATTTGGAGGAGGGAATGCCACTACTGTTAATATAGAATGTCAGAGAAAGCCTTTTAGTGAGGAAAGAGCAAAGGAAGCCCAGCAGATAATGCAGGGATGAGTGTTCTAGGCAAGTGCAAAAGCTCCAAGGCAGACTTGTGCTTGGACCATTCAAAGACCAGCAAAGAGCCAGTTTGGGTCCAGTAGTGATGAGGGGCAGAATGGCAGGAGAAGTCAGTGAGTTCTTAAAGGACTTGGGCTGTTATTCTGAGTAAATGGGATTCATTACAGAGTTTTGAGCAGAGGAGTGACATGCTTTGACTCATGTTTTAAAAGAATCATTTGGGCTTCTCTGTTGATTACATGCTAGGAAGCAAGTAAGGAGAATAGCTACAGGGCAAGTTGGATAGTTCAGGCAGTGGGGATGGGCTCTTGTAAAAGGTTGATAGTGCTGTTATGCTGAAAGAAGTGGTTATATTTTGAATATACAGGCATATTCTATACAAAATCTCTCAAATAAGAATACCTCTTCTTTGTCCAATTACCCACATTTCATATTACTCATACACGACTTTCCCAATATATATTTTATGACTGTAATAATATAGGGAAAAAAGTAGTATTTATGTCCTGAAAACACAAACATTTAAAAATATAATATGCAGGAGAAAACCTGAAAATAAAAAACAGTTGCTAGAGCACCAGAATTATATATAGATATTAGAATAACAACAAATTGCCAAAAAGATGTGCATTTTGGATTTTGCATGTGCTGTGAGGCCTAACAGCATCATATTTAGCAGGAATGATGAGCATTATCTTTAAACATGAGGATCATAGGATGAGAAGCTTAACATTTTAAAGTAGCCCATCCCTTATTGCTCTGTTCAAAAAATAATAGAAATGTAAATAAAACTAGATTTTGCCTTTTTAATCTAAACATATCAAATCTGTTTTTCAAGTTTTTACTTTTCAAAGGTCTCTACAAATACCCAAAGGACAGAGAATCTCTACTAGTTTCTCAGAGTTTGATAATTTGCCTGAAATTGCCCATTCATTACCCAAATTGTCAATACCATCACCTTCTAAAGTAAGTGACAAAGATAACTATAATCTTGTAAACTTTTTTCTTCTCAACATTTGCCAAGCCTCAAGTGTTCAACTCACTTAGCAAGGATGTATTAGAAAATTGTCTATTTTTTTTTTTGACAGTCTTTCTCTGTTGCTCATGCTGGAGTGCAGTGGTGTGGTCTCGGCTCGCTGCAACCTCCTCCCAGGTTCAAGCAATTATCCTGCCTCAGCCTCCCAAGTAGCTGGGACTAAAAGTGCCTGCGACCATGCCCGGCTAATTGTTTGTGTTTTTTAGTAGAGATGGGGTTCCACCATGATGGCCAGGCTGGCCTTGAAGTCCTGACCTCGTGATCCACCCGCCTCAGCCTTCCTCAGTGCTGGGATTACAGGCTTGAGCCAGCACACCCAGCTGTCTAATTTTTATTGTACGTTTTTGCCTGCATATTTTGGATAAATATTATTTATCATGGAAGATTTCAGAATCTAATAACTTTTACTGTATTTTAGGTAACCTTTAGAAATTTAGTTGGAGACTTCTGTTTTGACGTGGCTCATTGTATTTTTCTCACTTGAAATAATGTGAAAAAGGCTCCTGATTCACTTTCTGGTGCAGAGCATCTGATGCACAGGAATGCTTACTGATGTTAAGTAGAAGTTACCTATTCTTAAAAGATAGGATCTACAGGGAAGGGATGGGTTGGGAATGATTCCATGGTTTTTAGCCTGGGAAAATTGGAAGGATAGTCACATTTACTGAAATTGGTATGACTTCAGGAGGAGTTGGTCTTAGAGAAAAAGCAGGAATTCTGTCTTGGACATGTTGAGTTTTGGATGCCTGTTAGATATCCTAGTTGAAATATGAAATCAGTGGTTGAGTAGATGAATGTGTTGTTCAGGAGAGGGAACCAGGTTACAGATGTAATGTTGGGAGTTATCAGTATATGTTATCAGCATTTGTTTATAACCCTGAGATTTGTTTTGATCACAAAGGGAGTGGGTGTAGATAGAAAATAAGTTTAAAGAAAGAGCCCTGGGACTTTTCATTATTTTAGACAAAGGCTATTTTTTAAAAAAGAAAAGAAAGAAAGGGCCAGCAAGGGAGGTGAGTAGAAGTGGCCAGTGAGGTAAGAGGAGAGCCAAGGAAGAGGGGCCTAAGAAGCCATGGGTGAAGTTTCCTTCCTTTTCTTTCCTTCAAAAACGAGGGGATAGTCAACTTTATAGACTGTTCCAGATCCTTGGAGTAAGACAAGGGTTGAGCAATGAGCTTAACAACCTGAAGGTCTTTGGTGATTTGATAAGGGCTATTTCACTGGAATGGGGGGGAGAAAAACCTGGGATCAAGGCAAAATGAGAGGGGATGAATTGGCAACAATGAGTATAGACAACTTCTGAGGAATTCCTTTGGAAAGAGAACAAAGACATAGAATTGTTAACTAGAAAAGAATATGGAGTAGAAACATTTTTGGATGGTTTTTTGTTTGTTTTGTTTTGTTTTTTGAGGAGTCTCTCTCTATTCCCCAGGCTGGAGAGTAGTGGTGCAATCTTGGCTCACTGCAACCTCTGCCTCCCAGGCTCAGGTGATTCTCCTGCCTCAGCCTCCTGAGTAGCTGGGATTACAGGCACATGCCACCATGTCCGGCTAATTGTTGTATCTTTTTTTTTTTTTTTTGAGACGGAGTCTTGCTCTGTCGCCAGGCTGGAGTGCAGTGGCGCAATTTCGGCTCATCTCCGCCTCCTGGGTTCAAGCGATTCTTCCGCCTCAGCCTCCTGAGTAGCTGGGACTACAGGCGCATGCCACCACGCCTGGCTAATTTTTTTGTATTTTTAGTAGAGACGGGGTTTCACCGTGTTGGCCAGGATGATCTCGATCTCTTGACCTCGTGATCCCCCTGTCTCGGCCTCCCAAAATGCTGGGATTACAGGCGTAAGCCACCGCACCCGGCCTGTTGTTTTTTTAACATGATATATTCAGCACCATTTCTGTAATGTTGAAAGAAATAGAAAAGCAAATGACTTACGTAACAAAATATTAGCTGTAGAGATAAGCTTAAGTGGGTGAGGGACAAGATTTAAGCACAAGTGTGAGTTTGTATAGGGCGGGGTGCTGGTAGTGGTGGCCTTAATAGGAACACTAACAATTCATTTCTAGGAACAGAAGAAAAGGCAGAGCATCTGGACACAAATTTAGGTAAGCAGGCAGATATAGCAGTGGAAGTTTATGGAAAGTCTTTTCCAAATGCTTAAATTGTTGTCAGTGTACAAAGGAGGCAAGTCCTTTAGTTGAGTGCTGAAAATAGTAAAATGAGTTTGAGGTTGTTTAGAAAATATGTCATCTCTAGGTCAAAAACTATTAGTGATGCTAAGATCTAAGAAAGGTGGAGGTGACATGAAAACAGAAGTCATTGGGAACAAGGAGGCAAAATAAGTGTGAAACAAAGGTGTTGCAAAAGACATCAAAATAGAAATGGATGTTTTTACAGAAACTTGCCACAGTAAGCAGAAAGGAGGCTTTTAACCAGGGTGCCACGAGCCGTCCAAAGTGTGCTATCACATGGTTATCAGTGTCCACAATACTTTTATATCTGACAAGATGATAAAATGGGACTCTTTCAATCTCTGTTTTATCCACAGGCCCAAAGGCTGAGAACAACACAAAGGTACCTTGTTACTCTATGTCCTAAACTAAAGAGGTAGTCCAATTAATCAGGACGTGTTAAAAGATCATGAGTCTAATTCAGACAACTTTAGCAATCTCTCACCTCTAGTCTCTGTAAATGGAAGAGGTTGGGGAAGAGTGAGAATGCTATGGAAAGAGTTTTTGGAGTGCCAGAGTTTCACCTCCTCCTGCAAATGATGTAGGCTTTGAGAGACTTTCTGTTTCATTTTTAAAATATAACTAATTAATTAGTTTATTTATTATTTCTTTACAGAGACAACAAGTTACTGAGGGAACTTTCTATGGGGGGCTGAAATATATCCACAGAATTTTGGCTTGGAATGGACGAGCAAAGCAAAGGAAGGCTGCACTCGGAGTGAGAGAGCTGCACTTCCACCCGACTAGCACAGGGGTGCACGAGTTTCCCATAGGCCAAGTGGTCCTGGGAGTAGGCTGACCCAATAAAGTTTTAAAGGTGACCCCAAAGGTCTTCCAGCCCAGAGCAAGATGACCTGAACAGGGAAAGCAAGGCAAAGCAAAAGAAAACACTATATCCTACAATTTGTAAATTGTAGGATGCTCGTGAGGGCAGGAGTGAGTGACTGAATGGTTAGGGTAAGGTCAGAAAAACAGCATTGCCTTTATTTAAGAAACTCTTACTGTTGTTTGTTTGTTTCCAAAGAATCTGCAAGAGTCTGCTTAGAAAAAAAGAGTTGTATCCAGAGATTCCCCACAACCTTATACAAAGTAAGACTGTGTCCTTTCCTTCTGATCCCTTCTTCCCCTGGGGCCGGACCCAGAGGATTTTGAAGCTCTCACTATCAGAGTAAGACAGACAATGGAAGAAAGAAGAACATACCACATCACCCTCCCTACCTCAGACTTTCAGGCCAGAGACAAGCCCTAGCTGGGAAAACAGAAGACTTAACCTGGATGTAAATTTCAAATTAGGGTATTGCATTAAAATAAACTGGTCATTTTAGTGACTGGAATAACACTGCGACTAAAAAGGATCAGGAGTGCTATGGGACCTGCCTGGAAACAAATGATTTCCAGAGGAGGTTTGAAGAATGGTTGGGGAGGAATTAAATTGCATCATGATACACCCATGGTGTGCTTGTCTTTCAATATGTCAGTTACACAACCTTACTAAAATTGTGGATATATTTTATATTGTTAAGGCTACACTGTCAGATGGAACACTGAGCCTAGCAAGTCTTGCCATATGGGTTAAATTGATATTACTCGGTGACTTTCTACAAGTTAATGGTAGGTGCTGTGACTTCATGAAACATTAAGTTGGTCTGAAAGAAAAATCAAGTATGTACTGGAACATGAGAATATTTCAGTTTTGAAAATATAAAGAAACATAGTCAAATAAGCTAATTCTGTTTCAATGGTAACCCAATGATGAAGAGCAATCAAATGAAATAAACATGATAATATATAATCTACAGTTTCCTACATTTTCAGAAAAATAACTGTAAGATTCTTAAATAGGTCACTAAAAATTTGAGTTCCTAATTAAAACTGTGCCATGATTAGAAAATTTGAAAACCTGTGCAATATAGCCTATCATCTGTGGTTGAGATACTAAACCCCACACCTTGAGAACATGACTTAATTTTAAGGCTCACAAATAGGTGATGATGAAACCATTGATACATCATAAGAGTAAGCTGATGTATTTGAATTCCCGATCTGTCTTTCATTTGAGTAGAGTGGCTATCTCTAAGTTGCCTACTCTTCCATAATACAATCATATATCATTTAATTACGGGGCTACATTCTGAGGAATGCATTATTAGGTGATTCTGTCATTGTGTGAACATTATAAAGCATACGTAAGCTATAGGCAAACCTGTACGCACTTTACTGAATGAGTACTGTAGGCAGTTGTGACACAGTGATAATAATTTGTGTACCTAAACTTATCTAAACATAGAAAAGGTACAGTAAAATAAAGCATTACCTTCTTATGAGACCATCATCATATATGCAGTTCACCGTTGACCAAAACACCATTATTTGGCACATGATTTAACGTATAAACACACACACACACACACACACACGTATATACATGTGTATACTACATATATATAATTCAGTACTATACTATATTTCATTCTCACTCTATAATAGTGTAATGAAGATTAAGCAAGGTAGTGTATATAGAGTAAGATCCAATTCCTTTCTTTCCTTAAGGTCAGAGACAACACCTTTTCATCCTTTCTTTCCTGAGATATCATAGAGTAAGTAATGACATGCTGACAGCTCTCACTTCAAATTCATGACCACTAACCTCAAGAGGGCAATCCTAAAAGCCATTCATACCTTTTTTTCCCCTCCATCATATCCAATAACTCCTCCCCCTTCTTATCCATTTGTGAATGTTCCCATAATTGATCATTCTGTCTTTCTTACCACTGGAAAAGTTTGCTCATGAGATCATTCCTTCCTCAAATACTAAGCTGTCAGACTTCATCACATTTTACTATGCAGAGCCCCGTTGTTTTTTCCCTAGTGAAATCTTATGTAGAACACGAAAGTAGAACTGTTCTCATTCAGGCGCAGGGTGTGGCTGCAATGTGAGGTGTCAGAGCCCTAGATGCACAGCTATACCCTCCTTGTCACGCTCCGTCACCTACATCAGTGGCAGCCAGAGCAGTGGTATTTACAGAAATATTTCTCCTTTCTTGGTACTCTACCCAAGGCAATTCATTATTCATGGGTGCATATATGTAAAGCATTTAGACACTTGATCAGCTTCTTTTCCTTCTCTCCCCTAACATAGGCTTTCCTTAAGGTTTCTAGTCTCAGGCCCTTTATGATTTGTTTTGCACTCCTGCTTCAGTTATGTTTTCATTTCATCCAATGCCAACTCTCACTTATTTGCAGACAACTTTCTGTTATTCATCTCTAGTCCCATCGCCTAGGTGATTGATCAATCTCTCCCTCTTCCAGAGTCATTGCCACATACTTTAACCCTGCTTTCTCCTTTTGTGCCAAAGCCAGTTCCACTTTCTTCTTTCTGTTTATGGTCACAGTGTTCTTCTTTCAAGCTTAAAACTTCACAGTCCTCTTTGAATTCTTTGTTTTCCTCATGTCAGTCAGTTGTCATAGCATACAGATTCTGCCTCTGAAGTTCAACTCACATACCTCCTCTCCTGTCCATTCCTAAAACAATCACACCAGTTTAATTTCTCCTTGCAGTTTGTTTGGTCTAATGCAATGAATACTGAAGTAGTTCCACTGCCTCCAGCCTTCCTTACACAAACCCGTCACACTCATGTTGCCAGACTGATCTTCCCAAGGCACTGATCCACCTCTGTCACTACCACAATTGCTCCAATGACTTCCTTTTACCAGGTGGATTCAGAACACACTCTTCTGTCTTGAATTCTTGGCCCACTACAATGTGTTCCCAACCTGTTTTGTTTTTGTTTTTTGGTTTTTTTTTTTAGCATTATCTTGTTTAATGTCCCATAAAAAGTCTGCATTAAAGAGACATTAGAAAATTTGCTGTTGTCCAAACACATCCCATGATAGAAAAATAATCCTCTGTACTTTCTCTTCCTGCATCTAGAAATCATGCCAACATCTGTACAATTTGTAGATGCCCTTCAAAGCAGTATAATACAATGATTTAGAGCCTTCGCTTTAGAGTTAGATAGACCTGGGTTCAAGTGCTTCCACTGAAAGGCTCCATGACCTTAGGATAGTTACTTAACCTCTTCAGACCTAAATTCTACATTTGTAAAATAAGGATGATAATATTACATACATTATAAAGCTGCTGGGAGAATTAAATGAGATAATATGTATTCACACTTAAAGCTTTTAAGCAATGGTATAGCATAGGAAGTACTAGTGAGTAAATTTTCTTTAACACGTAAGTTACAGTCCCCAGGGACTTTGCACCTGCTGTCCTTATGCCTGGAATACTCTTACCCCAGGTACATGCATGACTTATGCTCCTAATGTCACTTTTTCAAAGGAGTCTTACCTAACCATCCTAAGAGTACTAATTGTAGCTACTCTATTCCTTTATTTTGCTTCTTTTTCTTTAAAACAACTGATCTTATGTTTGTATTTATTTATTTGCATACTGCCTGCTGCACTAGAATGTAAGCTCTGTCCGAATCAGGTTTATTGCCACATTTCAGGCACCCAGAACAGTGCCTGGCATGTGGGCAGCTATTAATGGATTTTTATTGAATGAATAAGTAACCAAATTAATCTTTTCAATAAATTTTACCTTTAATTAAAGGTAGTTCCAAATGTTTTTGTTATAATAAATTTTTTGATCAGCCCACTGAGTTAGTTACCTCCTTCTATGAAACCTGTACATACTGCCCTAATGAAATGTATATTCTGATTTAGATATTTATGTCTGATCTTAGCACTGTTTGTCAGATCAAGTATTTCTCAAGAACAGGAATATTATAACAACAGAATTGAGTAGTTGTGACATACTGTAAGGTCTACACAGAGAGACAGACAGTCACATAACACACACACACACACACACACACACACACCCCTCTATATAGTAAACATATATTTTAATTTAAATTAAAATTTAAATATATGTGTATACCCAGTAGCCACCACACAGCGACTTTTATATAGAAGTCACTCAATAATATGAAACTGTTATTCAATAACTATTTAATGCATATTATGCAATTATATATCAATGAGATAGATAATAGAGAAACAATGATAGTAAACAAATTGTAATAAGATAATGGAAATAGCTATAATTTATTGAACACCTAATGATGCTCAATGTTGATTTCAATAGCCTGGAGAAATGGGTGTATGAGCTCTAGGAAGTTAGGTTGCTTTTTCAGGGTCACCAAGAGGGAATAATAATCATAGCCACAATAGCAACCAACATTTATTGACTATGTATTAGGCATAGGGCTGTGGACTTTATATGCATCGTATAATTTAATTTAATCTTTACAACATACTTTTGAGATGGATAATACAATCCTTCTTTCATAGACAAAGGAAATGAGGTTCAGCAAGTTTAAGTAATTTGCTTGATATCACGTAACTTGTGAATGGTAATAGAGCAGGGTATGCCTGACTCCAAACCTTAGCAGAGTAATTACTGTATTCTGCTCTAAAGCTTTTGTACTATAGGTACTTGCAACAATAGTCTTATGATGGAGGGAATGAATTATTTACAACAGGAGGTTAAGATTATTTGATTTTTTTTTTAATAGAACTGAAAATAAGTCCACATTTGAAGTATTTTATATTCTGGCCTCCCCATCCTTTAACCTATCTGCTCCTGCTCTCTCACAATCCTTTCAGGCCACCAAGGCTGTCTGAAACCTCATGGGCTTCTGAGTAGGCTCTATGTGTTTCCTTTCCTTTGCTTTTGCTTCTCTACCTCTTCCCCACCTTGACCTCCCAGAATCCTCTAATCTCTCTTTTCCACTTACTTGATTTTTTTTCTCTGCTCACATGCCACCACATCCATGATCCATGAATTCTTGCTTTAATTGTCTCATGGTAAAATCTACATTCTTTACAACTCTGGTGGAAGAGGCATTTGGTGCTTCTTTGGATAGCACTTGATATTGATATTTAACTTTGTTTTGTGTCTCTATATATGTTTTGTTTTCTTCCCACTGGAATTTTAAGGACCAAATTCTATTATGATTTCTGTATCTCCATCATAATAGCAAAATACTGACACACAATAGGTATTAAATTCTTAATTGAGTTGAAGATACTAATAAAAATAATGCTTTAAATTATATAATTATTTTATATTAAAGTACAAATGTTTTAAAAGAAAGTAATGCAACTAAATTAAATGAATATATTTCTATTACCTGCTAGAGGCGTAAATTTAACAAAACGGAAGAGTCAAAAAAGTGCAATGGGATAGGGATGCTTTGTACAAGGGTCAAATAAGTATTAAAAAATGGTCTCAGGGTCAGGATTCATCTGTTGGGATTCATTTTCTACTTTTTGTATACATGAAAAGTTCAGGACTAAAATAAGTACCCAAGTTATATTACTGCTGTAGAGATCCAAATGGCAATGCACAAAGCATGAAATTACTATTTAGCAGTCATCTCAGCCAGAACGGAATATCAATTAACATTAAGATCTCACTGTTCACATGGCACTGTGCTAGGCACTTAGAAGGAGTTGGAGGCACTTTCCTTAACTTTGCTCATATGAAGTTTACAGTTAAGATAAATGCATTAAAAGAGGCATACGTATCCATGCGTATATTAACAAGAGATCTAAATTATAGGATACAGAGTGTGGGGGAACAGGAATACAAAACATTTTAAAGTGTTCTCATGGCATTCTGTATTTTGATGCCACTCTGAAATGATTTGTTAAAAGGAGAGATGAGAACTGGTACTGGATATGCTGAAAAGAGGAAAATAACATCTAAATGTGTTTAGTGGGAGGGCTCATATCTTGAGCTGCTTTTATATTTCTTAGCATCGCTAGTAGATAACTGGAGTGACCAATAGGTGTTTTGTAATCTTCTGCTAATTTTCCTTATAAATACACTTTAGATAAGTTTTCCTTATGAAAATGAACCCACTCTTCACCAGAGGCTACTCATCCTCTGTCATTGACTCTGCTGCCTCTTCAGACCTGCTTTTCTTTCACTGCTCTCTCCCTCTTCTATGCAGACTTAATCGTCTGTATCTTTTCTCATTTCTTCCTCTATGAACACTCAGATGACCTCACTAAATTGTTGAGGTTTCATGCTCTTTCTAACTTTTCTTGGCCTCTGAAAGCCCCATTGCATTTTCTCAACCTATAAAGAGGCGCATAAAATCCAACAAAGAGTCGACAAGCCAAGATTCCCAATCCATCTTCCTGGCTGACATAGGCTGACTTCCCGAGAATGCTAGGGCCCTGCTCATGATCTACGGGATTTGGCAGAAGCAATGACGATTTCTAAACCCACGCAAAGGGAAATCAATTATGGTGGGCATTCTTCTTTGAGATCCAAAGGATTTATTTCTTGAACGTAAAACACTGCTGCATTTATTTAGGCTTGAAGGCAAAAGGCTAAGCAAAAGGTACAGAATTGGTAATTGAGTCTAAATAGTTACTATTAAGAAGTGGAAAACTAAATGCTGTGATGAAGCAAGCTTAGAGACTCCACCAGGAGATGAAAAGCTAAAGCCCATACGTTAAAGCCTGTCTTGTACTTAAACACTTGTTTTTCCTCATGCTTCATGTCAAACAAAACAAAATAAAACTTGTTGCCTCTAGCTCAGAAATATCTATAAAGTTAATCTCCTTTTCTCCCATACTGACACTAATCTTGGTTTGCCTTGCTTAACTCCACTTAATAAATTCCCTCCCAGATTTTTCCAGCATCCACTGCTTCTTTTAAAATTATCTCCACATCCCTGCAGGAGTTCCTTCTATAGACTGAATCATGTCCTGTTTCCCCTCTGCATTCGTATGTTGAAGCCCTAACCTCCAATGTGATGGTATTTGGAGAAGGAATCTATGAGAGAAAATTAGGTTTAGATGAGATTTTTGAGGGTGGGATCTCATGATAGGATTAGTGCCCTTATAGAAGAGATAACAGAAAGTTCTCTCTCTCTCTCTCTCTCTCTCTCTCTCTCTCTCTGCCATGTGAGGACACAGTGAGAAGATTGCCATCTGCAATCCATGAAGAGAGCCCTCAACAGAACTTGACTATGCTAACTGATCTTTGACTTTCAGGAAGGAAGGAAGGGAGAGACAGAGAAAGGAAAGACAAAGGGAAAAGGGAAAGAAGGAAGGAAAGAAAGAAGAGAAAAGAAAGGGGAAAAAAAGGATGGATTTTGGGCTAGCAGCTCAAGTTGAGTGATTTTAATTGATATGACCCTATTTCTCCTGGGAGGGCCTGAAAAAATGTTGCTTTCTATAGGAAAAGAGGAAAATACTTTATTACCCTAGTAGGTACCTAAGATATGTATATTTCCAACCAGTTGCCATCCTCAGTCCACTCACCAAGTAGTATAAGTTTAGGCAGCTGTTGACAAAGTGATTATTCACTCCGACTGTTTTCTACCCATTGAGAAAGTACATAGGAATTTCCATTTTTAGGTGGATACAGGTCCAGTGAATAATTTTTAGAGGAAAAAGATGCTAATGGATAGTAATCACTCACTTCCCTAGACCTTTTTAGACTGTTCAGTCAGAACAAAACAGGGATATTGTTACGATCAAAACCAGCCCAAAGTCTATGTGTTTGGAAAAGATAAAGGAGGCATCAAACAACATATTTATTCCTCTATATTTTTACAACTTCATCCCCCATTATGAATATAAAGCTGCTTATATAATTTTTCTGTGTAGTTTAATAAAACGTAATAGGAAAGAAAGACATTTAAACTCAAACCACTTGTAGCTGTGTCTGCCCTCTAACAGAGATGCTATAACTTGTACCAGTGTGGAGATAAAGCTCTGTATCATCTTCTCCCCTTAGCAGAAACTGGTGGAGGAAGTTAGGGATGGGGCTAAGGGGCAGGGAATGGAAGGACACCCTTAGTAGACAACTAATTTAAGTGTACCAGAGAATCTTCAGAAAAGATTCAGGGCTGAAGACAGGGGATAAAGAAAGCTGAATTTGTTGTCATAAGAAATAAGGAGACTTTTCTTTTTATTTTTGCTTGGGTATTTTTACTTTTGAAGAGCATAAAAGAGAGAAAGAAGCCAAATAAATGGCTGTGTATGTGTTGGGGGTGGGGTGGGGCTAAGGCTCAATCTGTTAGGAGTATTTTACACACATTGTAAGAATAAAAAATTAGGTATAAAATGACAAATTGAGCATGTGCATCTACCACTCCCTCCACCAAGTCCCAATAAATTTTTTAAAAAAACATACATATATGTTTTTGTATATGTTATATATTTATTTATATATATGTTTTTCTTTATATAAACATATATGTACATACCCTTGATATCATAATAGTACTGGAAAATAAGAAAGAAAGCAGGCAGCGCTTGAGGATTTTAAGGAAATCTTGGAAGACTAAAAGGAGAATTATGAAGAAAAGTGAGAACAGTGATCCACTGGCCAAAAGTAGCAGAATAAGGTAAGTCTTACTAGAAATAGCCCAGGGAAGCTCCAAATTTAGAGTCAACACAGAAAAAGCCAGTGTAGGCCAGAGTGCAGTCCGAGAAATTGGGCCCAGCTGGCACCATCTTCTCCCTCTCCTGGGCATTCACAGATTGTGGTGGCTGATAATTTTTTTTTCTGCAAAAAGTGAGCCACCACGTGAAGAGGATTCTGTGTCACTGTAGGAAAGGAACAAGTCAAGATAGAAGTAATGCTGCACCCTCAAGTAAACACGGAGTGCAATTAAAAAAAAAGGTTTCTCACCGGAAAAGACATTTACTAAAATTTTGCATTGCCAGAGAGTCTCCAGCCTTCCTGTCTACCTTGCACTCACATACTCTAAAACATACACATAGACTGCCATTTGCCTTTCCATTTAAGGAATAATTCTGTTAGGGTAAAAGACCTAAAATGACTGCAGAGAAAAAGCATATCAATAGGTATACTAACCAACAAATAGCCACAAACCAATAACAAAGCATTTCCAATGTGGAGCAAAACCAACAATAGGAAGGAAAAGGCAAAGATCAAAGATTGGGACTACTGATGCCAGAGGAGACACAGATAACCAAAGATACAGAGGATTATTCTAAAAACAAAACAAAACAAAAAAACTTTAATTATGATTAACAAGGAGAAATTTGAGACTATTTCAGTAATGAAATGAGAATAGATTACTTGGAACAAAGAGAACTCAGACTAAGAGTTATTTAATTAACTTAAAATTATAATTGTTAATTAAAATTTCATAGGTAGACTGAATAATGTAAAAGATAGTATTGAAGCTAAAACAAATGATTTGGAAAATAAGGTCAAGGAACTCTCTTCCCAAATATATAAATGATATTTGATAATATTTAAGATGGTAGAAGGAAGATACAGCAGATTCAACCTCTATATAACATGATCTTTAAAGACAGAAAGAATGGAAAAGAGAAAATGATCAAAGAAATAGTAGAAAAAAACTTACTCATTCCAAAAGATATATACACAGGGTTTTGGTCCACTGAGTACTAAATAGGGTAAATTAAATTAAAAAATAATGTAGCACAGATTGAAGGAACCTCAAGATTATTGCAGTAGAAAACAGATTGAACGGTTAAAATCCACTGAAACCGAAGGTGAAAGTGAGAACTTTAAGCACTGGAGTGAGCTGAAAAGTGCTATTAGGGAGGAGGTTGTTAAATACAATTAGGACATTTGTGTTTGCTAATTGTTATTTATGGAAGTTATGCAGCTACCTGCCCATAGCCACTGGGAGATAGGAGTGCTTTCTCCTTTGATGATTACATTTCAAAGGTATGGCCCTTGGGTCATTGAGAAAGGCACTCTTGGATTGTAAAACTGGCAAGAGGTAGAGAGAAGATTTACATGTGAAAGAGGTAGAGAAAAAATTTACAACTGCAAATTCTCTAAGTGAGTTCTCTAAGAAAAGAGAAGTCTGGGACCTAAATCAGAAAGAAACCTGTGATCTTTAATCCCAGCACTTTGGGAGGCTGAGGTGGGAGGATTCCCTGAGCCCAGGAGACCAGCCTGGGTAACTTGATTGAGATTGTGTTTATATATATATATATATATATATATATATATATATATATTTTTTTTTTTTTTTTTTTTTTTTTAAAGCCAGGCATGGTGGCACATGCCTGTAATCCCAGGTACTTGGGAGGCTCATGTGAGAGCTGTGACAGTACCACTGCATGCCAGCCTTGGTAAGAGCAAGACCCTCTTTCAAAAAGAGAAGGAAAAAGGAAGGAAGGAAGGAAAAGAAAGAAAGGAAGAAGGAAAAGAAAGAAAGAGGAAGGAAGGAAAGAGGGAAGGAAGGAAGGAAGGAAGAAGGAAGGACCTGTTAAAAGTCTAATCAATCTAAGGAGAATGTTAAGACCAAGCTTGTCCAACCTGCAGCCTGTGGGCCACAAATTCATAAACTTTCTTAAAAAATTATGAGATTTTTTGTGACTTTTTTTTTCTCTCATCAGCTATCGTTAGTGTTAGTGTATTTTATGTGTGATCCAAAACGATTCTTCCCATGTGGCCCAGGGAAGACAAAAGATTGGGCACCCCTGCTTAGGACCATCTTGGTCACCACCATGCATACCAGTGAGCACTGGGTAAATGTTTCCTGATGGAATGCAAGCTGCCTCTCATTAAATTTCCATTAAACATCTGTATTTTCTATTGTTCTTGGAACACATTTCCACAAACTTATCTGCAGTTCAGAAGGTCACCTATCTCACGGGTGGGAAACCAAGGTGTCCACAGGGCTGATTCCTTTTAGAGGCTCTAGGGAAAAATCAGTCATTTGTCTTTTCCAGATTCTGGAGTCCTCTTACCTTTCTTGACTTATTGTTGCTTCTTCCATTTTCAAAGTCAATATCATAGCATCTTTGCTTCTCTCTGATCTCAGATTCCATTGTCACATCTCCTTTGACTTTGACCTTCTTCACTCCCTCTTTAGGGACCTTTTCATCCTCTTTGTTGAGCCCACCCAGATAATCCAAGATAATCTCCTCATCTGAAGATACTTAATAAAATTTATCTCCAGGATCCCTTTTGCATGTAAAGTGGCATAATCAAAGGCTTTAGGGACTAGGATGTGGACATCTTTAGAGGCCATTATTCCACCTACCACTACTTCCTAGGCTGCTAATTTGTTTGCTTCTGTCAGTTCAGGACCCCTGTCTTAAACTCTGTGTCTGTTCCTACCCTATCCACAGGTCCAGGAAAGAGTCTTGGGAAATAGGATTTACATATACATGTGGACATGAGCACAACCCACAAGATCACTTGCACAGTCACTTTCACCTGAGCTGACAGGTCTCTTACACTGTAGCACCCAGTCTGTGTCTGCAGCCGTCAGGAGCATGACATCCCTTCGGCTGGAGACTGCCTGGCCTGCTCTTCTTCTAAGGTACCCCAGTGTATCTAATAGGTTTACCTACCCAGATGTGTTCCTGATGATGATGCTGGTTTCACTTGCAAATTCCCACATTATTCCAAGCCCTCTGGTTTGGGTGTTTTAATTTTACTGGATAATGATCGTGGTGATTTTAAACATTTCCTGTTGCTTGTTAAACTGCCTGCCCGATTCAGCTCCAAATAACAGCTTTTGCATGTAAGTGAAAATTTAGCTCCTAGTATTTAACAACTACTATAATTTTAAAATCTACTTTCAATTAAGAAAACCTTGTAATTCTAAAAAGTGGTTGTGTTCCAAAGAAGTGCTGAAATGTCAACTGAATACAAGTCCACTTTATGTCTGGCAGGAACTGTTCAGTTGTCCTGTGGCTTAGCATTGAAAAGCTCCCTCCAAAGTGCTACTGACAGGGTTGGTCTAGAGTTGTGTTTAATATTTGTCTTTATACACCTCCCCATGGTGTCAGAACAATCTCCAGTAATCAAAAGAAGTGAAAAGAGCTAGAATAAAATATTTGTTAAATCTAAATATACACAATTGACGTTTTCAAGAAAATGTGCATAAGGAATGTATTATTGATTTTAACAATGAAGATCATTTATGATTCTGGAAACAAGGTAGCTTTTGAGAATATGACAATCATCTCCTTTATGTTGACAAAACTCTATATAGATGGATTAGTTTTACAAAGAAAAGAATAATCTTTACACAGCACACCTTTTTGAAACTTAGTCTAGTAGCCCTCTGTCATTGAAGAAGCAAGTTCAAGTTTCATGGAAAATTCCCTTTTTATTTTAAAATTTAATTTATATTGAAATTAGTGCAGGTAGTTGACATAGAAGTGAGTTAAATAATTTACATGGAGTACTTGGAGATCCTACTTGGTACATAAAAGGCTTGAAATCTATCAGCTGATCATTTACTGGGCAGTTGCTGACTGTAGATGTTTATAGGCATAAGATAAATCAGAATTTCTTTAAAAAGAAAAGTTTCCTTAAAAAAATCTAAAATCAGAGGTATCACATAATCCAGCAATTCCACTGCTAGGTATATAACCAAAAGAAAGGAAATCAGTATGTTGAAGAGATATCTGCACTCCCATGTTTGTTGAATCACTGCTCACATAGCTAAGATTTGGAAGCAACTTGTGTCCATCAGCAGATGAATGGATAAAGAAAATGCAGTACTTACACACAATGGAGTACTCTTCAGCCATAAAAAGAATCAGATCCTATCATTTTGAACACCATGGACAGAACTGGAGATCATTATGTTAAGTGAAATAAGCCAGACTCTGAAAGACAACCATCACATGTTCTCATTTACTTGTGGGATCTAAAACTCAAAACAATCAAAGTTTTGGACATAGAGAGTAGAAGTATGGTTATCAGAGTCCGGGGGGGTTGGGGTAGGGTATGCAGGGGAGATTGGGATGATTTACGGCCACACAAAAAAATGGACGGAAAGAATGAAAAAGACCTACTATTTGATAGCACAACAGAGTGATGGTCAATAATTGTACATTTTAAAACAACTAAATGAGTGTAACTGGACTGTTTGTGATACAAAGGATAAATACTTGCGGGGATGGATACCCCATTTTCTGTGATGTGATTATTACATATTGCATGCCTGTATTAAAACATCTTATGTACCCTATAAATATATATACCTACTACATGCTCACAAAAATAAAAATAAACAAAACAAAGCAAAAATAGTATAATCTTTAATGGTATAACATACAAAAGGTAAAGCCATTTCTATGCTAAAATGAAAGAGCAAATTTGTGGTAAATTGTGTAGCTTTTGTTCCCCTGGCAATGTTTATTCTATAATTGGGTCTTTCTTTTATGTATTTTTAAAGTAAGCATCATTAAAAACATTTAATCAAAACATCCTGTTTTTGTTTGTTTATTTGTAAGAAATTATATTTCAACAGATGTAGGTTAAAGATGTGCTAGTTTGGTTTTATTTTCTTTGTTATTTTATCTTCTTTTTTTTCCTTTCAGATCATCACTCAGCCTTGGTGAATTGTTTTGATTAGAGAGAGAGAAGTCTTTGAGATGGTTTGCAGTGAGTGCTTCATGGCTCGTGCAGGCAGACAGGCAGTATTCTTTTTGTCTTTTTATCTGGCCAAGGACATCTACATGTTATATCAATAGGTGCACAAAAATTTGTAGATGGGGGTGGAACACAAGTTTCATTCTCTCCGTAGACACAGCACTAAAAATATCAAATTGAACACATTTCTACTTGAGAAGGCTCAAGATTTGTCCTTTCCCTGGGTTGTGCATGTTCTTCCTTTTAATATGCGTTTTTAAAAAAATGCCAGGGGAAATTTAAGCGGTGTTTATTAAAGCAGAAACGTATTGATGACATGTGTTGGAGGTTTTATTTCAATCCCCTGAGTTCTTCAATGAACAGATCTGTTTTACACTCAGCCCAGGCAGCCTGATTTACCCACTGGCCCTTCTGTCGAATACCTGGTGATTTTATTTTTCATCAATGCTATGGTTCTGTTGTCCCCATTAAAAGATACATGTTTAACTGAAACTTTTAAAGAAAATGTGAGACAATCTTATTTAAAGAAGTTTATCACACATTATAAAGAACTTTTTGAGATAGAAAAGATTTTCAGAGGAAAAAAAAAGCCTTAATTTTTTAACTGTTTGAAGTGATGCTCAGTGACATTGCTTTGATACAGAGAGTGTGATAAGGGCTGTTAGCTGACTTTCGGAGATCAACCCATTTTAATGTATTTGTCCAATAATTAACCCAATACTAGGCAAAAGCTGTCTTCCAAATTCCAACATAAAGTTCTAATACCAAGCCTGGTATGGGGCATTCAAACTCATTGCAGCAAACAGGTTTCTGAGTGTGGCTTTTTCTTTCATGCAGAGAGGGGACTGATTAGTTTCCCAAACCATGAAAAGAAAATTATTTTCTTGTTTTTCCTTTTGTTGTTGTTGTTGTTGTTTTTTTTTTTTCTGTTTCTGAAACTGATTACTCTGTTGCCTTCATTATTCACAGATCTGCTTGCCATATTCGGTAACAAAGGCAGGGGCTAAACTTATCTTAGATGTTGCCCACAATTTGTGAAGAGATAATCCAGTTCATAGGAAATGAGGTACTTCAAGTATTCGAGGAATGGCAAGTATTTCTTTGTCAGCATGGATTCAGCTTCAAATACGTCTCCTACTGATCTCTGGACTACTGCTCTACATCACGTTGATCCATGCAGGAATAATTGTAAAGAGTTTCCAGAATTTCTTTTACTATCAGAAAAAATAACACCCCAGAATCATTTCACCTGTGGTCTATAGTGAAAAAAGCTCTCTGAGCATTTCAAGCTTATAGCTGTGGATAAGGTGTGTAATTTGTTTGGTGCTGAGTTCTGTGACATGAAAAGTAAATTACAATTGGGAAGGGTGGTGGGAAGAGGGATACTATTACTAAAAAAAAAAAGGGAAGAAGAAGAAAATAAAAACTATTTTTTCAGCAGCAAGGATTTTGAAGGTTTAGTTTACCCCCACCACTGAATTTCCTGGCTTGAGCCTACTCATCAGCTTCATTGCCACCCATAAAAGCACATGGATTTTAAGCTGATGAAAAAGGTGAACATGGGTTATACCTTTTCCTCTGCCAATGCTATGAGAATATCTTGGTTCACTAGAAGAATTGCTGACAGATAAAAATGAATAGAATATCATAACTTGTATTCATATTGGATAGCAAATGCATGTAAAATTATTCTTAAAATTGTGCATAAACTTTGACTCAGATGAATCACTTTTAAGTATATAGAAATAATTGTGTACCCGAGCCAAGGGTTTGCTACCTAACCATATTTTCACTTAAAATAGGTGAAATTAGCAACAACTTGAATGTCCAGTTGTTGTCTGAATGAACATATTGAGGTATACTTTAGTGGTATACAAAAATAGTATAATCTTTAATAGTATAACATATAAAAGGTAAGTATGGTGGACTCATAACTTGACAGCAATGGTACACTCTTATACATTAAAAATGTATTGATACTGTAGATACTGAGCATAAAGAAGTAAGGAAGAAAAACAAGGTCTATGATCTTATTCAATTTATATTCTGTATAGAAGAATCCATAGTGACAGAAAAGTACATTTAATATATGTTTTTAAGGGAAAAATTAGGTGGCTAAACCTGGGTTTCCCAGGAAGGAAATCTAATGGAAGATGATTTATGTACTATTGCTTTATTAGTGAGTGCAATCCCAGGAAAGAGAAGTGAGAGAGCAGGGGAGTAAGGCAGGGAAGAAAGGGAGAGCCAACAGGAGGAGAAGGCATTATTGATACTGATAGTGACATTGGTCGCTGCTGGGTTAAACTAATTACTGGTTAAGTGAGGCTGAGCCCTCCTCAAGTAGATACGTAAACCGTTTCTCTAGACTCTGTAGGGTGAGGGTTGGGAGTAGAAAGGGAGAAGATGGGCTGGGCGTGATGGCTCACGCCTGTAATCCCAGCAGTTTGGAAGGCTGAGGCGGGTGGATCACTTGAGGTCAGGAGTTCAAAACCAGCCTGTCCAACATGGTGAAACCCCATCTCTACTAAAAATACAAAATTAGCTGGGCATGGTGCTGCATGCCTGTAATCCCAGCTACTCGGGAGGCTGAGGCAGGAGAATAGCTTGAACCTGGGAGGCAGAGGTTGTTGTGAGCCAAGATCGTGCCACTGCACTCCAGCCTGGACAACAAGAGCAAAACTCCATCTCAAAAAAAAAAAAAAAAAGGAAAAGAAAAGAAAGAAAGGGGGAAGATGTGTCCACTGGCTTCTGTATCTATTGGTCAGTTTTTTTTTTCTGGGATGTTAATTCTTCCACACTTCTAGTTTATTCATTTGTGGATGGGCACTGGGTGGAGTCTTCTGTGGGCATCTCCAAGGCATTTCAGGTATGCATATCTGAAGTAGGTCAGAACCCACCCAAGAGATGCTTGGGCATTTGATGCATGTATAACACTGATTGAGCAGGTTATATAGTATACGATTACTATGATTCTATTTTTGATGTAGAAATACTTAAAATATTAACAATGATTATAGTTGGGTTTTGGGAATATGATTTGTATTTATGTTCTTTTGTCTCTCTTTGCATTTTTTCTTTCAAAAAACATGGATTGCTTTTGTATTAAGAAATTATATTTTTAAAATGAAAATTTGTCATTTTCCATATTTCACAAATTATTTTCTCCAATGTTAATTATTTACTTAACATTTTTCATTCTTCATATTTCACAAATTATGATTTTTCTCAATATTAACATTATTTTCTCAATAATGTTAATTATTTACTTAAGTTCAGCCTAATTTATCCAAGTATTTTTTCTTGAGACAAGGTCTCACTATCACCCGGGCTGGAGTGCGGTAGGGTGATGTCAGTTCACTGCAACCTCTGCCTCCTGGGTTCAAGCGATTCACCTGCTGTAGCCTCCCAAGTAGCTGGGATGGCAGGCATTCACCACACGCCTGGCTAATTTTTGCAAGTTTAGTAGAGATGTGGTTTCATCATGTTGAGCAGACTTGGTCCTGAAGTCCTGGCCTCATGTCATCCACCCACCTCAGCCTCCCAAAGTGCTGGGACTATAGGCATGAGCCACTGTGCACAGCCTCAAATATCTTAATGAGGTAGCCAAAGATGATCAACCCCAGCGAATTGTCAAACTGCCAAATTAATTACTAGTTCTCCATAATCTGTATATATAAATATAATGCTAATGATGTCATCATCATAGAATATGTCCCTGAATGCTAGGAGCATACAATATAGCATATTAGAGGGTAAAGAAACATTTTCTATGAGTGTATCTGAAGTATGAAGGAGAGATGGAGAATATGGGGGCTGGGATGCAATTTTAGACAGGGTGGTCAAAGAATATTTCATCGAGAGGTTGACAATGGAGAAAGAAGTGAGGGAAATGAGGGAGTGCTGTAGAGATAACTTAGGAGAAGAATATCTGGAGAGAGAGAACAGCAAGTAGAGCTCCCTGATATGGGAGTGTGCCTGGCATGATCAAGGAGCAATAAGGAAGCTGGAGTGGTGAAGGTGAGTGAGAGAACAGTGGAACCACAATGCTTTACATAGTAGGTGCTCAATAAACATTAGTTGAATTGCATCAGTATAGTTTTGAAATTGAGAAGCTCATAGCTTATATGTCATTGTTTCTTCATAGGTTTACGTTTCAGTACAATGTCTGGCAAAGAGTAGATTTGTGGAATTAATAAATTGCTCTCATCTTTGCATTCTCCAAATTGTTAATTTCTATTTTAGAACTGTTTTACGATTTTACAGTCTCCTATATTATTACTTGCTGTGCTTTATTTGGTTTCCTTGACCAACAATAAGCTTGGAGAGGGCAAGGCTGTATGTATTTTGTTCAATAATGTAGTCCCAGTCTGGCAATACAACTTTTGAGAGAATAACTTGCCACCTTTCTAATGGGAATTTCCAGAACAGGTGAATTGAAGGTATAAATCAGATAATAAGGTAGAAATGAAGTTCACTTTTTAAAAGTTGACCCATCATTAGTCTTGTAAGCAGAAATGTTCTGAGGTAAATTGGGGGTAGGGAGGAAAAACCATGTCAAAGCTGTCTAGATGACAGCATGATGGAAGGAAGCATACCCAAATAAGTTATGCAGATGTGCTGAGCTGGCAACAGTGGCCAATTTGCAGGAAAGTAGATGATGCTCTTTCTTCACTTGGCTGTATTTCACTCAAATATGTAGAATAAAAATAAACACATTTTTTAAAGGAAAATGGCGTGGCTGCCTGATTTTCTTCCGTATTCATACTTTGTGCCTCTAGGCTTTCAAATGAATTGTTCCTTTTGATCTGAATATTTTCCTCACTTTCCCTCCTTGTGCCAGCTAACCTACTCAGTTTCCAGGTTTCAGACAAATGCCATTTCCGCTGAGAAGACTTGCCTCTCTCCAAGACTAGTTCAGGTCTGCCTTTTTACATGATCTCTTAGCACTCTGATTTCTCCAAGAGAACTTTTAACCATCTTGTAATTAAATAACAATTAGGAAATTACCTGTTTTGCCTCTGCCTTCCCTGTAGAAACCTAGTATAGTGTCTGCAGGACAGAGGCTATGTCTGTCTTGGTCATTTCCCTGTCTCCAAGGGTTGGCAGATGTTTTAAACATATAATGCACTAAAGTTTATACAGATTAACAGTTTTGTTTAGGTAAGCATGATTTTAACTAAAGTCACAGAAAAGATTCAGTACCAGCTACATTTCTGCAGTCTTAATTTAAAGATATAAAGTGAACAGGTAACTCAGAAATAAAGTGTTCATAAGGTGGAAGAAAACAAGTTAAATCTCTAGCCGCTGGAAGTGCTTTCAGTTACCCTAAAAATATCACCTGGTATCTTATTAATACTCTGTCATGCAGATATGATCAAGTTAACTTACCTTGCAGAAATGATGAAAATCTGTCATATATCAGCTTCTGCTTCAAGTTATGCTCCGATCCAACTATGCGTCTCTTTTTAAAGATTATAATTCTTTATTTTTTTATATTGATTCAGCACAAAGTTCATAACAAACTACAGAATCCTGCTACAATGACCAAACACTGCATAATTTCTGTCTAATTATACAGAACTAATGTGCAACATCTCTGTATTAATAATAAAGCGATTAACGTAAAATACCAAATTGGTGTGAGTTTCTTGACTATCTCTCATTACCACAGCGTTCTCAGTTTTGAACAATTGTACATTGTACTTTATAAATGTTAGCCCCAGATAAAGTTTATTTTTACATCAATCACAATAGCCTTAACACTCATCACCTTGAATTTTCTCACCTTTCCCCTTTGCCAGATGTGTATATGCGTGTATATGAAAGGTGATATCTGCAAGAGAAGTTCATTATAAATCAGATGAATGTATGGACAATTAGGAATGCTAAGATACAAAATATTATATTATCATAGCCCTCTGAATTTACTTTTCTTCCTTTTTTAATATCAATAGATCTTGTAAGAGACACTTCCATTGTGTCTGACACTTCTGATGCTATGGTGTCAATGGAAGTATGTGTGAAAACCATTACCTTGTCAATTCCATGATGTCAATGGCAACTTGATGTCAATGAAAATGTATAAGGTTCTTCCATTATCATTGTAACAGCTTCTCTAGTCTTTTCAATGTATCAAGAGACACTAGTCTGTAAGAAAGACTAACTACCTGAAATCGCTGCCTGCCGTTTCTTGAAATTAAAGCTATGATATTGTATTACTTTCTTCTTACAACTTAGCATTAGCAAAAATATATAGGAACACCAATAAATAAAATAATAAGCAGTTACTTGGTGGCTAAGAATGTAAATGGCTCACAGTTTTGAATTTTTAGAATTCAAATGACTGGTGAACATAACTGGGAAAATTCTTATTTACAAATGGAAGTAATGAAGAGAACTTTAGTTGCAGAAAATATATTATGTTGAGCATACACTATGAAACACAAAAGCAGGAAGGTCACTGGAAGCAATTACTTTACCTAATATTATGCCCATCAAAAGCAGCAATGTTCCTGTTGTGATACTGAAATGTTTCATATAGTGATTTCCTAGGAAGAGAGTAATCTTGATGTATCACTAATCTTAGGTAAATAACACTTAGATCTTTATGCAATAAAATAAGTATAGATTGCATTATGCAATTCACACAGTTCATGTTTCCCATATGTACAGTGTGGTTTAACAAGGCTCACATGCTTTGTTTATGACTCTTTAAGCATAAATTTTGGCCCAATTTACTTTGGCAAATATCGAGTATTTTAAAAAGTACTCAAATGTATACTTTTGCCATGCAAAATACTCCCTCTCTCTGTGTGTGTGTGTGTCTGTCTCTCTGTTTTTCTCTCCCTCAAATATAGTGGCAACATTTGCTTTAGGTTCTTATCATTGGAGATGATAAAATTTGTGCATATGCTTATAAAATATTAGGAAGTTGATTATTTTTAGCAGTTTGCTCATTAATTCTTTGACACATAGAATTTTTTAGAATGAGAAGAAATTTGAAAACATTTAGAAATACATATAATGTGTATGTGTGTGTATATGTGTGTGTGTGTGCATCGTGAAAGTGTATAAAATAAGTTTATAGGTAGATTATACACATTCCAGTAGATATGCTTTCATTTTGTAAAGTTATATATCCTGAAGTATTGAGAAACTACCTAAGAGAATTATGTTATTTGAATTATCTTAAAAGAAACGTAGGATTTTTTAGGTGGAGAGAATGTGTGAAATGCCATTCCTGAATTGCATGGGTGAATTGAATTCATAAATAAAAAATGTTATCAATATACATGTTTATGTATTTGTGTGTCTGTGTATATAATCACATAACCACGTTTTAACTTGATTCATAGCCCGTAAAACATACATCTCACTTTTAATTTGAGGCTTAAATGTTATGTTTATATTATCTAAACCTAAACTTTCCACTTTCCCCTAATCCTTTGATGATTATTATTCTGGCATTTCAATGTTTGCACAAAGGACAGAAAGTAATTAAAACTTTCAGACTTTAGATGAATTCATGTGCTACTTGTGAACAATTCTGATGAAAAGTTGAAAAGAGGAAGTTGAACTCATTGAATAGAGAAAATTTAAAAAAATTATCTGTGTATTTCAATTAATTGCACACCTATCCTGACTCCCTATTTGTGGAATAATCACATTTTAAAGCAGATTCTGTGTGTGTGTGTGTGTGTGTGCGTGCGCGTGCGTGTGCGTGTGTGTAAGCATATTGAAGATTATGAAAACTTTAAAAAAATGCTATTTCTATTACATAATAAAAGAAGATACCATTAAAAACAAAATCATCGCCGGGCGCGGTGGCTCACACCTGTAATCCCAGCACTTTGGGAGGCCGAGGCGGGTGGATCATGCGGTCAAGAGATCGAGACCATCCTGGTCAACATGGTGAAACCCTGTCTCTACTAAAAATGCAAAAAAATTAGCTGGGCGTGGTGGCTTGCACCTGTAGTCCCAGCTACTGGGGAGGCTGAGGCAGGAGAATTGCTTGAACCTCGGAGGCGGAGGTTGCAGTGAGCCGAGGTAGCGCCACTGCACTCCAGCCTGGCGCCTGGTGATGGAGTGAGACTCTGTCTCAAAAAAAAAAAAAAAAATCATCAAGCTCAATAGTCCATTTCAAAGGTGGAATCCCTGTCAGTTAATTCTGATGGATGTATAATGTACTTCTTTATTTTCACCCATAGGCAAGGTTAGGAAGTAGGAAGAGAGGGGCTGAAGGGACAGAGAGGATGAACATATGTGTGCATCTCTCTCTCTCTCTCATCTTTCTTTCTATATCTATCTATCCATCTATCATCTATCTATCCATAATCAAATTCAACTGGGAGCTTGTTAGAAATGCAGAATCTTACGTATAGATGGCGCACATGCGAGAGAGCTCATGTGCTATAGATACCTCTACCTATCAAGAGATGGAGGGAGAAACTTTTTTTTTTAATATATATTTTTTATTGCATTTTAGGTTTTGGGGTACATGTGAAGAACATGCAAGATTGTTGCTTTTAGAAAACAAGAGAGTAGAGAGGAGAACAAGAAGCTGTTGTTACCTAGAGGAAGCAAAATTAAATATTAGACTGGAAGCTCTGTTCTCAACCATGAGATCTGGTATCTCTCTGACTGGAGAAGACCCCCTTAGAAAACATGCTCTCTTTGTCACAGTGCTCTATTTTCCCATTTGTAAAAGTGAATAGAAAAAGTTTCACTAAGGAAGATGTTCTCTAAACTTATTTAACAATCTTCCAATTCTGAATCAGGTACATCCTTACACAGCTGAATCTCATGCTGGCAGCATATCTTCACACCCAAATCTAAGACCTTGTAGGAAATTCAGGCAATATTTTCATTAGAAAGACCAAATAGTGACATTGAAAATAAACCAGACTTGCTCACCTCAAAATACGAATCAAACTGTGCAGGGGTGGGGGTTAAAAATATCCCCAAAGCCTGGCTTGATTTTCCTTAGGAGGGGAGGTTGTCATTCGTTCCCTAGCATGAATAGTTTGGGTAAAGCTGGGAAACTTTTCTTGCATTAACTCATTGTCTGCTTTCCTAATCTCTCTGTTTTGTTGCTGTCAAAAGGCAGAGATGCTGAAAGACAACACTTAGCTGGCTTCCCCAGCTAAGTCAAGTGTTATTCCCCCAGGTCAAGGACTGTCTGAATCAACAGCTCAGCATTCTATATAGTCAAATTTAAATGGTGAGTCAGTTCACATAAGCCAAATTCATGTCAGCTGCAAAGGAGCTACTTAAAAGTACCTTGCTGTCATCTATTTCTTAAAACTGATTAGCAGCAAATTACTGGAGACTATTCTATCAATGCATCAATATATCTTGATGCACTAGTGATTTGGGAGGGAGTTGTTTTTCTTCATATTTAGCAGCTTATCAGGTACTTTTTGATCCATATGTATTTATTTTCAAGCACCATTTAGAAAATATTAACTAGAGTTGCTGCATCCACAGAAATTTTAAGCCACTTATTTTGTTTCCAATTAACAAATGTATTTCAAAGCCTGTGAAAGCTGATTAAAAAAATCTGCCAGCCACTTTATAATACAAAATAATTTATCTCAAATGAAATTTAAAATTAAAAAATAGACTGTTTGCCAAGCATATAATAGTTAATGCAGCCTTGGTTTTCTTTTTAAAAAGCATTTGTTAAATCTTTGATGTATTCTACACAAACTAAATTCCAACTTAAGAATAATTTATATAATGTTGAGTAATTCCATTGAGCTCAGCGTATCAAATTACTATTTCCCAACACTTATCTGGAACTTATGTATCATAGGGGCTATTTTATGTTATTTATGTAGACTTAATAAACATTCTATGAAGTAGATATCATTATATTATTATATCCATTTTATGGATGATAAGACTGACATGAAATTGAATAAATTGTCCTAAAATTTCCTGGCTATGAAGAGCTGTGATTGGAATGCACACCCAGTTCAGTGTTATTACACAGCCAGTGTATGTTCAACAAGTCCATTCTTTCTCGGAATTAGAAAACTGTGGAATCAAAGAAATACTCCTTTGATCATATTTTTGTATTCTATGTAAATCTGGTTCATTCTGAGTTGCAGTTTTTTTTTTAACTATTAATATAAGCAGGAGAATAAGAATGTGAGAATCTTGGAGAAGTGGGAGAGAAAGGTAGCTAAGAAGGTCCGATAGTGGCATTGGGGGGTTATATTTAGGGGTATAGATGATAGTCTGAGTTCTTGTTTGAATAGCAAGTGTGGTCTAGGAGTCAGTAGCATCAGATTCAACTGGGAGCTTATTAGAAATGCAGAATCTCATCCCTGCTTCAGACCTACCCAATTAGAATGTGCATTTTCACCAGATCGCCAGGTGATTAATGGGCACATTAAATTTTGAGAAGCACTGGTCTAGGTGACTGATTTACTGAATAGAAGCTGAGTTAGTATTTTTAGTTACTTTGGAGAGCTTGAGTTGACCTGCAGTGCTGTCTATAAACCTGGGGCTCAGTACTCTAATGAAGAAGGAGACTGCTAGGAGGGGTTGCCATGGGATTTAGAGCGGCTAAGGCACCAGCAATCTTTCTAGCCAGACTCAGGGGAAATCACATCAAAATAGTAGAGACTTGGCAAGCTGCCAACATTATCACAATAGCTTCTTTATCTTTCTTTTTCTCTTTCTGTCTAGACCTGTGTCTCATGCCCATATATACTTTCGCTTCAGCTCCAGTCTGGGCATGAAGGGAACACAGTTGGATGATGTCAAAAGAGCGAATGCACAGTGATAAAATAACAGGCAAGAGAAAATTTTTAAAAATAAGCAACCTTGGTGAAGTAGTGAACAAGTGTTTCATAAAGGAAGAGAGAGAGAGAGATACAAGGATAGAGTGAGTGAGAGAGGGAGAGAGAGAGAACATGCATGGGTGAAAATTTAAGAGAATTACCAAGACCTCTGAGAATTAATATCTGTTTGGAATCTAAATTTAATACCTAATTTTGTCGCTCAAGCCATGAGGTTACTTTTATCTGAGTAGATAGTTTTTATACCACCAAGAGAAAGAAAAGACTTGGCTTGAGTAAATCTTTACTAGTAAAAGATTTCTAATATAGTAATAACTTTTATCGAATTAAAAGGGTGTGACATTAAATTATAACCTTAACTGTCATAATAATATGGCATAATAGCATAATTATGATTAAATTATTATCACTATCACATCTGTCACGGATGAATCTCCTAGATAGATGAAAAAATCTAGCATGTTCATTATTTTACCTCCCCAGCAAGTGTCCTACGGTGGTGTCACAAATTCACATAATGTCCTTGAAAGCTGGATTTTCTGTTAGAAATTCAGAGTTACACTGAAGTATGCAAAAATCCACAGATGGCAGAGTAGAATTCCTACTGAATATACATTTGATGAGATTATGTGTCTC
Source organism: Cacajao melanocephalus (assembly GCA_963573385.1). Taxonomy (NCBI): domain Eukaryota; kingdom Metazoa; phylum Chordata; class Mammalia; order Primates; family Pitheciidae; genus Cacajao; species Cacajao melanocephalus. Next base: position 29,773 of record CAUYLG010066575.1, read on the forward strand.
ATTTATTCCAGCCACAAATGAAATATTTTGCACTTATGAACTGTGCCACAGTCAAACTTGTTTTGGTTGCAGTGTGTGAATAATGATGAACTGGGTTGAAAACTTTAAAGTTTAGCAAAGCCTTGCCCTTTTTACTCTGTAAACACAGATACTCTACTGCCCCTTGAAGCACACTGCTCTTGATGAGGTGCTGTCTCTTTTCCTTTTCCCTTTCAAGTTTAGAGAATACACATTACAATCAAATATATGCCAAGATCATCATTAATGGTTTAAAAAAAGGGAAGAAAAGAAGGCTTACACATTTATGGCATATACACAGAGGCAAAATTACTTCTACGTGTGTTACATTTCATTTAATCCTTAAAATAATTTTTAAACTATGTATTATTATGATGATTTGGAGATGAGAAATTCCAGCTGAGAACAATTAAATGATTTGCTCAATGCCACATTGCACGATGCCACTTTTTGTGATAAATCAAGGTAATACTTCACCTAGATCTTAGATACTTAGTTTATTTTTAATATTTTCATTAATTTACAAAACATTTATTGACTACCTATTCTGTTCTAAGTATTGTACTACATACTAGTGTACAGTCATGAGCAAAGAGAGACAATATTTGTCATTTCTTGAAGCTTATTGTCTAATGAAAGGAGATGTGGGTGCAGGAAGTCAATGAGATACTCACAAACAGAAAATGGAAAACCAAGTAATTCTCTAAAGGAAAGCTCAAGCCAGAGGATGCTGATGTAGACCTGGAGTCATCAATATCTCCCTTCAAAATAAGCCTCTACCTTTATGAAACAGAAGGTGAGTGTGTGTGTGAAAAGGGTGTGGGAATTGGGTGGCAGGATGTTTTTAAACCATGGAAGCAGCATAGCATGAATCAAAACCCCAGGAAACCAGGGAGCTTGACATTTTTTAATTAAAACGTGTTCAGGCTGGGTGTGAGCTCACGCCTGTAATCCTAGTACTTTGGGAGGCCGAGGCAGGTGGATCACTTGAGCTCAGGAGTTTGAGACCAGCCTGGCCAACATGGTAAAACTCCACCTCTATTAAAAATACAAAAAATTAGCTGGGCGTGGTGGTGCATGCCTGTAGATTCAGTTACTTGGGAGGCTGAAGTATGACAGTCACTAGAACCCGGGAGATGGAGGTTGCAGTGAGCCAAGATTGTGCCACTGCACTCCAGCCTAGGCCACAGAGCAAGACTCTGCCTAAACAAACAAACAATAACAACAAAATCATGGTCAGTGTGGCTGAAACATAAAAGGGAAGGGGAAGAGTAGAGTGAGGAGAAGCGGGAAGGAGGAAGAAATTTTTCCATGCATGGCCTCCCAAGCCTGTGAAAGGTTAAAGGCAATGGGAATCCCCTGAAAAGCTCCATACGGAGTTTAGGAGTTGGATAAAGATGATAAGATTTGTATTTTGAAAACTCACTGGAGCTGATGTGTAGAATGAATAGAAAGATAGGCAGTGGTGAAGATCAAGAAAAATGAGATTTGAGACAGAGCTGGATTAGGACTTTTA
>CAUYLG010066576.1:0-40691 GCA_963573385.1 Cacajao melanocephalus
GCGCCGTGCTGGGGCGCCGGCAAAATAGCCGCGCCGGCCAAAAAAGTCGCGCTGGCGACCCGTGTGGCTCCTCCGCCGGGAATCTCCTAGTCTGTGGGCAACAAAAATACATCTGAAAGTGCGGCGTCCACTCGCTCTCTGTGCTTTCACTGAGCTGTTGTTAATCAGCCATCTTGGATCTCTCCCCTAATGTCCTTGTTTCTGCTTTTGCCTATTCCAATCCATTCTCCACCCAGAAAATGGAAGATCTTATAAAAATTTCAAGCAGATCATGTCCTTCCTCAGCTTAAAATCTGAAACACATTTCCACTGCGTCCTTGTTCTATAAGTTTCTACACAGGTCACCTCTCCCAGCTAATCTCCTACTGCCCCCTACTTGTTCACTGCACTTGCACCACACTGGCTTTATTATTTGTCTTCAAATGCACCATGTTTATTTTCACTAAAGGGCATTTGTACTTACTCTTCTATCTGCCTAAAACACTGTTCTACCAGATCATCACATGACTAGCTCCCTTCTGGTCTCAGCTCAAGTATCATAAAAGTAGCCTTAGAGAAGCTTTCTGTGACTGCCCTAGCTAATGCTCTCTGCCCACCCACTCACGATCACATTACCCCATTTCATTTTCTTCGTAGCACTTATTTGAAATAGTTTTTGCATACTTGTTTACTGTCTGTGTCCTCTACTGCAATGCAAGCTCCATGAAAACAGGAACCATTGTCTCTCTTATTCACTGGAGTATGGCACTACCTAGAAGAGTGCTTGGCACCAAGAGGGCACTCAATTAATAGTCAATGAATGAATTGGCATGCTGCACTATTTCTGACTTCCTTTTGTACATCCACTAATGTACAAATAATATAAGCTATCAATCAAATATCTTAAGTAAGGTCTTTTCCAATGCCCTCCTTAATGATATCAGGGATATTAAAACTATGAAAATCTAACTCTGAGGAATTAATTCTGCCCTAGTCTACTCTGGCTTATGTATGTCTTATTATAATTCACTGATTCAAAAAACATTTACTGAGTAATTAGCAAAAGACAGACACTGTGCTAATCACAGGTACATCACCCGATTGAAACCTTCACTCTTTACCTTTGTTAGCAACTGGTGAAGACTGTATACACAATACAGCCTAACACTAATTGCAATTGTATATTTTAAAAGACATCTACTTTCATTTAATATTTGACAATCAATCAGAGGGATAATAATAATTTCCTGTTACTTAGAAGGAGCTTTATGCCAAACAGAAAGGTTGTTTTTTTTCTCATTTTATTAAGAAAAACTAAGAACTAGAAGGAAGAAAGCTGTACTACTCAAATACAGAATTTAACTAGGTGGGAAGAGGAGGAAATGAAGAGCTGATTTTTTTCTTCAAAGATGAAAAAAATGTGGGGAGGTATAATTTCTTTGAAATCTGCAGCACATAATTTACTGCATGAAAGTATAAGCAGCCAGTTCTTGGAACCCAAATAGCACCATTAGGGCATCTGTTTCAATTACAAACCAGTTTTGGTTTAGCCATGAACATTCAGGAAATTATTAAAATTGCACAGAATCATTGAATGTTGGCACGAGAAGGAAATTTGGCACTTAGGTTGTCCTTCAGTTTTCTCAATTTATACACAAAGTCACTGCAGCCAGGCCATGTCAAGTGGCTTGTCCAATGTTTCACAATAAGTTCAGTGGCCAAGTTAGAATTCGTAATCAGATTTTCTGGCTCATTGGTTCTGACATGCCCAGTTTGTTGCCTATCCAATTGTCCATCCCACTACCCTTCCCTATCTCCTACTTCCCTGCTCATAAAACCCTGACTTGTTTAAAAAAGAAAAAAAACAGGTGGAAAATCTGTGATTTCAGAAAAGAAGAGCCCCTCTGCCAGCCCCAGGGGATAAATCATTATTGGACTAAATGGTTTTCTCATATCCTTTGACCTGTATTGGTCTGCCATGGACCTGTGACTTATTTCTGTCCAATGAGATCTAAAGTTCAGTCTTCTGGTAATATGTAACTTCCCCTCCTTCCAAAGAAAAATACAGAACCTCAGGAAGGAAAAAAAATAATCTCTTTCAACTTTCTTTCTGCCTTGAACTCAGGTGTCACACCTAGGGATGCTACAGTTATTTTGCAACCATGAGACAACAAGTCAATAGACTAAGTATAGCAGAAATAGAGAAAGAACCTAGGTTGCTGAAACAAAAGCAGTTGCCCACTTCCAGATTTCCTGATAAGCAAAGAAAAATAACTCCCTGCTTCTTTAAGCCACTGTTGTCAGATTTTTCTCACTTGCCACAGGACCGTTCCTAACTTGTACTACATCCCAGAGACCTCCAAACTGTGATTTTAGGAGCTATACTAAATATGTTGCTGTCTCTTAAGAGTCGAGAAAGGTGAGGGATGAAGAGAAAGAGAAGAATCTACAATTACAGGCCCCTAACCCCAAAGTGAAGCTGAGCAGCCCTTTTCCCTCTGAGTATCAGATTGAACTTTCATAAAGCTTTCATTGAAACAACATGTCCACACTCTAGAATCATTTTGAGAACTGTTACAGCATGCCAAGTAGGTCTGTGCTTTCAGTAAATGAAACCACAAATAAAATGCCCAGGGGAGCTCAATAGGCAGATTAGTCCCCTGCAGATGCCTTTTGTAAAGAGATGGACCATCCTTCTATTATATGAAAATATGGATTTCACACATAGGTTCAGTTAGAATGGGGTGAGCTTATTGTCTCCCTCACCAGAAGCCTTGAAATTGGCCTCTGGGACTACACTGATCTCCTCACTCCTTTCAGTTCCATCCACTGGTATGTCCTCTGATACCAGCAAGCAGATAAAATGATAAACATCACCAGCCACTCTCAGTGTCAACTACCCTTTAGGGACTAAAGAGTGGAGAATGGTTATTAGTCTGCACTGTGAAGAATGGGTTTTCCTGTTCACTAGATTGCTGGGGGCAGGGACATGGTTTGGGGACACCTGGACTGGTCATTGACTATGATTTCTCCCCTTCACAAACTGGGAAGTCTGATCTTTGCAAAGCTTTTCCTAATTAGAAGTACAGTGATTATTAACGTAAGTACTTCCAGAATGTTCATATGAGTCTTGAGGAGAAAAGGAGAGTTGTATCGGCTATTTTCCCAACTCAGGTAAGACCCACATGGGGAGAGTGTCTCTGGTAGCTGCAAGCCCAGTAGAAAATCCAGAAGGGAAAATAAGAAACAAGCTAGATTGCATCTGTCTGTGTTGCATAGCCTCCTTGCTTCAAAGTCTGTATCCTTGACTTAGTTAGTTGTGAAGTTCAAATGTGTGTGCATGCACATCAGATACCTCTGAGACCATCTCACATACTCCGAGCCCACCTTTTACCTAATCCATTGCCATGGATAACCACTTCATGCACATGTAACTTGACAGCACCTCAGTTCAGCTCACTGTGTGTCTGACTCTCTGACCCAGGATCCTTCTGATGCTACAGTATGGGCTATCCTCAAGACTCACGCATGGCTGCTCTTACTTATAAGTGGGAGCTAAACATTGGGTACACATGGACACAAGGATGAGAAAAATAAACACTGAGGATTCAAAAGGGAGGAAAGAAAGGAGAGTGCAATGATTGAAAAACCACTTATTGGACACTATGTTCATTACCTGGGCGATGGCATCATTAGAAGTCCTCAGCATCACACAATATACCCATGCAAAAAACCTGCACACATACCCCCTAAATCAAAAATAAAATAACATAATAAAATGATTCATGCATGGGTAGAGTTGGAAGAGGAAACCAACCTCCCATGGGGAAGCCCTTGACCAATGGGGGAGAAGAATTAGTGAGTTTATCTTTTGTTCCCCAGAAAGACAATCCAGAGGTACAACCACATAGCTCTTCAGATGCTCTCAACTCGTCTGAGCCCCAGTAGCCCACAGCAGTGACTAACTCAACAATGCATCCTTGGAGTGGCTCGCCTTCCTTCCCTGTTTCACTCTTTCCAGTTTTCCACTTCTTATCCCTGGGATCACTTCCCTAAAGAAACTACCTGCCTCCAAGTTCTGGTCTCAGGAGCTGCTTTTTCTGGGTAAGAGAACCCATCCCATCAATTTATAACCCATGTGGAATGTTGCAGTCTCCATCACTCCAAGAAATGCTAGGTCTCGGGGAGGACAGGGCTTCCTAGCATTCATATCATCCGAGTTGTCATCAAGGAGGCATGTCCTTCTGCCAGATGGCTTTTGTGGTGGTCTTAAAACATAGCCACAAATTATTTGACACTCCTCCCATAAATAGATACGGTTTATTACCACTCATTCCCCTTGAATCTAGGCAGATTTGTGACCACTTCAACCAATAGAATATAGCAAAAGTAACACAATGTGGCTTCAAGGCTGGGTCATACAAGCCCATGCAACATGTACTTTGTTTTCTAGATCACTCACTCCTAGACCTTGAGCTACTACATAAAAAATCTGACTATCTTGAGGCCACCATGTTGTGGAGGCCATGTATAGATACTCTATTCCCCAGTCTCAGGTGAGCCCAGCCTTCCAACCATTTGATCAAGATGCTGGACATGTCTTACGGTCTGAATGTTTGTGTCCTCCCCAAAATTGATACATGGAAACCTAATACCCAATGTGATAGTATTAGAAGATAGGGCCTCTGGGAAGTTATTAGGCCATGAAGGCTCTGCCCTCATGATTGGGATTGGTGCCTTTATAAAGGAGACCCCGGAAAAGTAGCTAGCCTCTTCTACTATGTAAGGACACAGAGAGAAGGTGCCATCAGTAAACAATAGAGTTAGCACTCACCAGACACCAAATCTGCCAGCACCTTGATCTTGGATTTCCCAGGCTCAAGAACTGTGAGTGATACATTTCTGTAATTTCTAAGCCACCCAGTTAATGGTATTTTGTCATAGTAGCCTGAACAGACTAAAACAACATGTGAATGAAGCCATGTCAGATCTAACAGACCTGTTCGTCCACCAGATAAATACTAGTAAGTGACCTCTGTTGACACTACATGGAACAGAAGAATAATGTAGCCAAGCTGTACCCAAATTTTATATCATGAAATATAACAACATGGTTGTTTTAAGCCACTGTGTTCGAGAATCTTTTGTTCAGCAAAAACAGATAACTAAAACACCTGGAAATCCAGGTCAAACCTGATTAAGAGATAGCACTGCTCTCCTTAAGATCAGGGAAAACAGCAATTCCCCATGGAAAAGACTTTTCAAGGGTTCAAGGCACCTCAATTCTAACGTGATAATTTCTCTTAGGTCTACTCCACCCCTACATTCTGTTCCTCTTGTTCTATCCAAGTGATTAAACATTGATACCCCTAAACCTGCTGCCTCATTCCTCATGTAAATAAAACTCCAAGCATTGGACCCTAATATCAAAGTGGCATCTCTGTCTTTGTCTCAGCCCTCTTAGAAATTTGTGTCTACCAAAAGAGGTTTGAGAGTACGTGTTGGGGGAAGAGAAAAAGCATTACACCATCACATGAATAATATGTAATGCATTATAATCTCAGGATGTACACACAGGGAGGAAAAGAGAGTTGTTCAAAGGCTGTCACAGGATGAAAATGCAATAATTGGGAACTAGGAGGGATTCTGAGATATAAAACGGTTGTTACTGCCTTTTATGCTTCTGTTTGCCACATTTAATAATAAGAATATTTTATATTTGTATAATGCCTCACAGTTTAAAGAGTACTTTTCTATATATTAGGTCACAGTCTACAAACCCTCTATGTATGAGTTCACCTACACCCATGACTTCAAGACATGTGACCTGCATGGCGATAACTCTCAAGTTGCCCAACAAATCTCTCTCTCTCTCGCTCAACTTCTAACTGCCTCCTAAACCTTTCCACATAAATATTCCGAAGACATCTCAAATTCATTACTTCAGTACTCAGTTCATTTTCCCCACAACAGTCCCAATGCATATGCACACACACACACACACACACACACACACACCATCTCTTCCGCCTTTGTTCCCAATCAGATAATGGTGCCACTGTCCTTCAAGATTAGAAAGTCTGAAGTCAAGAAGTCATCTTCTCAATCTTCTCTTTCCCCTTAAAGCCCATTAGTTGTCAGGTCCTGTGAGCTCAGTTTCCACAATGCCTCTCGGATTTGTACTCGCCTTTCTATTCCCCCAGGTGCCACAACCAATTCAGGCTCTCCTCATCTGTTTGGATCAGGGTTAGCAAACTACAGCCCTTGAACCAAATCCAGGCCTCCACCTATGTTTGTAAATAAAGTTTTATTAGAATATAGCTGTGCTCACTCATTTGCATATTGTCATGGCTGATTTCACATGATAGCTGCAGAGTTGAGTGGTTGCAACAGAGACTAAACAGCCTACAAAGCCTCAAATCTGGTCCTTTCTAGAAAAAGTTTGCCAGCCCCTGGTGTAGACAGCCTGAATAAATCTGCAAGACAAGAGACACCATTTGACTTTTACTTGCTCAGAGCTATTTTTTGCCACCAAGGAGAATAAACCAACAATTTTGCCCTCATGATGCCCAGTGTCTGCCTTGTATGCAGTCAGAGTTTATAGTGTTGATTTATCACAGTTTTTGTCATTTAAAACTGACTTCCTATTATGTTATGAGCTTTATCCCTTGGGACATTGTGAAATGGGCATATACCTATAATTCTATACATCATATCACAGGTTCCTCGAGACTAAGTCAAGACTCACAGCTGGGTGTTCATTGCCAGAGTGGAAAGAACTCGACACCCCATGTTACACCCTGTGTTTGTCTTGCTGCTGTTGAGTTTTGATTATTTATTCTGTATTATTTGACATTCTGGAGGCTTTTAGGACATAGTCCTAACTTAATTAAATGTAGGGCCATTGAATAAATAGAAATAGCCATTTTTAGTTCTACCCTTCCTTGCTCCAACAGGCAACATTGACAATGTCTGTATGATTACAATTGGTTGAAAAGAGAAATTTCTGTATTTCCATATTTGTTTTCTATTGCTATATAAATTACCACAAACTTACTGACTTAAAACAACACACATTTATTATCTCAAAGTTCTGTAGGTGTTAGTCTGGGCACAGAGCAGCTGGATTCTCTGCTCAGCATTCTCACTGGGCTAACATCAAAGGGTCAGCCAGGGCTGTGGTTCTTTTCTAAGGATCGGAGTCCTCTTCCAGGTTCACTGGTAGTTGACAGAATTCAGTTCCTTGTGATTGTCAGACTGAGGTACCCATTGTCCTGTTGTTAACTGGGAATTGCTCTCAGCTTCTGGAAGCTGCCCAAAGGTAATTCACTAGGATGTTTGCTTTCTTCTGGGCCAGCCAGAGTGTCTCTCTAAGATTCTCTTCTGTGACCAGTGAAAGAAAACTCTGCTTCTAAAGGGTTCACATGATTAGGCAAAGCCTATCCAGATAATCTTTAAGTCAGCTGATTTGGGACTTTAATGGCATCTGCAAAATCCCTTCACAGTGTCACCTAGATTAGTGTTTGAGGAATAACTGAGAGAAAGTGCAGGTGAACTAGTAAGGTGGGAATCTTAGAATTCTGCCTACTGCAATTTCTTTCTCCATAATGCCAAACAGCTAATTTAACTAAGTGTTCAATGATTTTAACTGTGTTTTAGAAAGCTTGGTCATTCTGTCAGAGATTTGAGGGTAGCGAAATCATGAGGAAACTTTGCAAGTTTTCAAAACTCCTTCCAAGTCCCCCTTTTTAAGCACCTCTAAACTTAGAGGTGCTTTGTGTTTGTGTTTTTGTTTTGTCTTGCAGTCACCAGATACAATGGCACCAATTTTTCAAATGTCCTTTTATGAGAGCTACTTCCTACAATGCCAGAAAAGGCATGAATACATCTAGCTTTATATTAGGGAAAAAAGTTTCTCAATATTTTCCATGCTATTTAATTTCATCTTCAGATCTCTACCTTTTTTTTCTCTTCAGGGCGTGTCTAATGGAATGGAGGAATGGAAAGTAGAAAGTGTCTGGAAAATTAATATAAACTTCTTTTCTAGCCCTAAATGTTTTAAAATTCCTTAGCCAAGAAGCATGGTTTCAACAGTTTTTTTTTTTTTTTTACTGTAGTTCTCTTTATTACTGGATGAATGTACTGCCAAGACTTTTCTTGTTTTTTAACTTGGTCTGAAATACTTAAGCCTCTCACACTTTCCCCCTTGTCTTCTCTCTTATGAAGAATTTCATTGTGACAATCATCACGTAATCACCTAAAATACGTTATGTTATGCTTGCAGACTCCAGTGTTGTCTCATTATTTCTATCATAATATTACTTAAATAATCACAAACTAAAAATAAACTCCTCATGCTTATCACTCTTTATGCAACTATACAACTAATTAATAAATTGAATGCAAACAAAATTACAGAGCCAATAAATTCAGATGATCAGCATTAATTTAATATGCTGGATTATGTTGCTTTGCTAAAACTAAATCGCCATGATTGAGTCGAATAGTAGAAAGATGTAGCCTTCCCTTTAATTCTATATTTAATCTATTTTTGTATTTTGACTTCTATACAGAGAATGTCCGTTTACATAAGAAGGTTGCGCACAAATAATAACTTCATGGCTTTGCTTGCTAGTTCAAGATAATCAGACCATACATGTAAATAAAACTCTTCCAGTGAGCAATCTTCAAATGCCGATTTTAGTTAGGCACAATGACATCTGTGTTGACCTGTTTCCCAGGTAGATGGGACGGCAAATGCACAGGTTCTAAGATGGAAGCCTGCTTAGAGAAGGAACTCAAGGGACAGCAAGGAGGCTGGTGCAGCAGGACATTACTCTTTTTTGTCTGATACCAGAATGCAGCCTCTTCTTGTTGACAGCTAGTATCACTGTAGAGTTAGGTACTTCTAATCACTCATGTGCAAGAAAACCACATAACCAAATGTGCTAAAAAATATATATATTAAATGGGCTTGACTACAATGACACTGTGATAGCTAGCTCAACCACATGGGAATATATTTAGTATAATTCCAAGGTGGAAGCTGAAATGTTTCCAAAAAGAAAATAAGTTCTCTTAAGTTAGAATTTATGTTTACCATACAAGGAATCAAGTATCGTGCTTAACTTGTAGCAAAACATATCCATATGATACATAACTAGCAATATTATCTATCACTAACAGACATCTGATACATGAACGGGAAATCACTAAATTTAATCAAAACAAATTTTCTCAATTGGGATCACCTGAAAATAATACATTTTACTTAAAAGATCTCCCTAGATTTTTCTTTTTATTTTGGTAATTCCAGGAGAAAGTGCCCGAGTGAAAACTCACTCTGTTCCAATAGCCACATCTAACCTATCAGAAACTTAGAGAATGTTGAGTATCATTGATTCCAACTCTTCCATTTTAAAAATGAGGAAATTGAAGCCCAGAGTAGTGTGATGCCTTATCCAAGGTCACACAACAAAGTTTCACAGATGGGACTGGAATCCACAGCTTCTGGACCAACTTCCACATTCTTTCCATTGCTTATGCACTTGACTTTTTATCTCCTGGACCACATGGCTTAGGACACTGATTCTCAAACTTTAGCATGAATGAGAATCACCTGGAAAGATTGTTGAGCTCTCCCCGCAACCCCCTACCCCCACCCCCAGAGACTCTGGTTCAGTAGGTCTTGAGTGGCACCAGAGAATGTGCATCTCTAAGAAGTTCCCAGGTGATATTGACAATGCTGGTCCAGGGACCGCATTTTGAAAATGCTTTCTTAGAAGGTAATGAGCCAAGCAATGTTTTGATTTTACTCAAAAGTGTGACAACTGGAAGAAAATGAATTTTTGCCCAGGCATTTTCCCCTGGAATCACAAAGATGAAAAGAAAATTCTAAAGGCTCTTTAATGTTTGAGGTGATCCAGTTCAGCAAAATTATTTAATTGAGATTTAATTATCTCAGTTAATATCTAATAGGCATTGTTTTTTCTTACTAATCAGTTCAATAATTAAGCATGATTCTCATTGGAGACAAAGAAAATAATTAAAGATAGTATTGTACTTGTTAATACTTATAAGCCTCTTGCCCTATGAAAAAACTGAAGTAGCATTTCTATCTTATCTAAAGTAAGAAAATGGTTTTATTATTTGAGTATTAATAATAATCCCAAAACAAAGTATTTTTTACCTGACCCAAGTAGTAGATCCAACACTTTTAAAATAGAATTATTTGAAATCCCTGGGTTAAAAAATATTTTATGCTGAAAATTTGACTTTGAGAAGTGAATACACAAATCTTCCAGGAAATCCTCCTTTCACTTGAGCCTATTTTATCCCAGGCCTAGATGAGCACTTCTCCAAATTTTAGAATGTATTCAAATCACCTGGGGATCTTGGTAAACTACAGATTCTAATTCAGTGGTTCTAGGGTGGAAACCAAGGGTCTACATTTCCGATAAGTTCCAGATGAGGCCTATGCTACTGGTTTATGGACTCTGCTTTGAGTACAAAGGGTCTATACAGCTCTGCTCGGAACAGGTCACCAAGGCTTGCTCTATGACCATGTTCTTCAGAACCCATTCCTTCTTCTTTGCCTTCATCTACCACATCTGAACCGCTTTAGCTCAAGCTCCCCAGCAAAATGAGAACCACTGTGCCCTACCTTGAGAATAGTGCAGGGCTTCCCAGTGCCAACCAATGAGGCTTATAATAGCATTCAATGATTCTCCAAGTATGCTCTGCTTCGGCATCCCTTTGAGTTCCTTTTTGTTACTCCAGCTTTGGCCCTAGCCAGCTTTCTGTTGGAACCTATTAAGTCATTCCCATGTGATAACTTGTTCTACCCCTGTCTGAAGATATCCCCAGTTTATTTGCTCTCAGACAATAGACCATCTGTTCAAACATTGCTTCTCTGGGTTCCCACACTCTTTCCCAAGGTCATGACTCATGGTTTTGTTTAACAAGGCAAGAGTCTAGAGCCCTGGGGGCTTTTCTGCTGGCCTAGCACAAATACTAGACAGTTTTGGTGCTGGCTCCAATGTCTCTCCTGGGCTTTTCCAGGAATACCAACCTCACATCTCTCCCACTTCAACTCTTCAAGAATGGTTGCCATTTCTCAATTTTTACTCTTCTTCTGTGCACCCAACGCCCCAAATAGTCACATATTTGCAGAAGTCATTACCATAACCAGAATAACGGTTAACACGACTAAAGACTAAACATGTACCAACTACTTTGTATTGTCTCAGGTCTTCACAACAAACCCACAAAACAAGAATCATTATTTCCTTTTTAGGGATAAGGAAAAGAGATTGCCCTGGGCCACACAGATGAAAACGGCAGAGCTGAGATTCAAACCCAGCTCTGTGTGATTGCAAAGACAATATACTACATTGTCTTTCGTAAGGAACTTTGAGGAATATTTTCGCCAATCTAGATCTAAGGACATTTGTCTGGCATTGGGTAGCCTGCACTGATACTGTAGAAGGTCCCATTCTGACCATTTAGTGAAGTAGAATCCTTTTCATTAGCCAATGACTACTAAGAATCTAAGTATTTATTGTTTGCAGAAACGAATAGATCAGACTCTGTAGATATCAGGCTTCTCCCCTTATCCACCAAGATACAGACCACAAAGATAAACTCAGTACAGAAACAAGTTGATGTGTAGAGTATAAGCAAATAATTAGAAATTCATTAAGCAATAAAATTATATTCTTCACATCATACAGAAATATAGATTCCAGGTCAACAAAAGACCTACAAATCAATCAACAAGCAAATATATATTTAAAATCATTATAAGAAAATATAGAGTGATAACTTTGTAATCTAGAGGTAGGAAAAGTTCTCTTAAGCAAGACCCAAAAAACAGAAACAACAAGGGGAATAAAATCAACGTATTTGCCTGCAGGTGAGTTAGAAACTTGTATATGGCAAAATATACCATAAACAACTTTAAAAGACAACAAAGAGAGTGGGGGAAAGTATTTGCAATAAGTATAACAATCAAATATTAATATCCAGTGTAAAGAACTCCTTCAAATTCACCAAAGACAAACATCCCAATAGAAAAAAAAATGGCCAAAGAAAACTATCATTTAACAGCAGATAAAATATTTTAAAAATCAATACACATGTAAAAATATGTTCATCCTCACTGATAATTAGGGAAAAATAATTTTTATAAGATACCATATTTCAACCTTAAGATTGGCAAAGTTAGACAACATCAAATGTTGACTGGGTTGTGGGGAAACAGATACTTTCATCATCTGCTTGTGGTAGCAAGTTGGTTCACTCATTTTGGACAATATTCTGCCAGGATCTATTGAAACTGAAAATACACATCCACTCTGAAGTGGCAGTTTCACTTCCATGCATCTCCCTTAGAGAAACACCTGTACACATGTACAAGAAGATGTAGACAGGGATGCAGCATTGCTTGTACTATCAAAAAAAAAAAGGAAAAAATCCAAATGCCCATCACTGAATATACCATGTCAATAGAAAGTGATATATACATATGATAGAAAACAATAGAGTGGTGACATGTGTGAAACTATACATATACATCCACAGGGCATTGGGCAAGAGAGAGAGATCTCAAAAATTCATGGTTGAGTAAAAAGGAGAATAGTGCTTTTTAAAAAGATTCGCAGAAGTTAACTGAAAATAGACCACAGACCTGGATACAAAATGCAAAATTATAAAACCATTAGAAGATAACATAGGAGACATTCTAGACAACATTGGGTGTGTGGGTATGGCAATGACTTAGATAACATGAACTCATTAATTTGAATGTCATTAAAATTTAAAAGTTAGGAGGCCAATACAAACATCTCCTGTGAGGGAAAACGATGACTTGGTCTGAGGGGGTAGTGGTGGGATGCAGAGATGTAGGAGGACTGGGAAATCTTTCTTAGAAATAAAGTCAACAGGATTCTGATGACTATGTGTACATCTACACAAAGAAACTTAGAAATGGCCAGAAGCATATGCACTGAGCAGCTACATCTCTAGGTTGGGATCAGGGTGAGACAAGTGAGGCACTCAACTTAGGCACAAAAGTTAAGGGGGTGCCAAAATATTCAGTTATCAAGATAGATAATATGTTAATGTGTTATTATTTCTAAAATCAAAATTAATTTAAAAATTATGACAAAATAATAAAATGTTAAATAAAGACATGATCACTATTGCTGATTTTTCTTTTTGCCTCAAGCTCCAGTGTGACTCAACACAGAACAGTTGCTGATCCTGTCTTTAACATTTTGATATTTTGTTCACTGAGGACTTTTTTGTATCAATTTTTATTGTTTAAGTATTATATTAAATACTATATATCTTTTTTGATTTTATGTTGATGGATAGTAGATGTACATACCTTCAGGGTACAAATGATAATACATTCATATAAATTGTAAAGATCAAATCAGCGTACATGGAATATTCATCGCCTTAAAAATTCATCCTTTCTTGATGCTAGAAACATTCAAATTATTCTCTTGTAGCTATTTTGAAATGTACAATAGATTATTGTAAACTATAGACACCCTACTGATATTTTGAACACTAGGTCTTATTCCTTCTGTGAAACTGTATATTTGTACCTATTAATCAATTTCATTTTGTCCCCCAACCCCCATGTCTGGTAACCTCTAATCTACTCTTTATCTCCATGAGATCCACTCTTTTTTGATTCCCACATATGAGTGAGAACATGCAATATTTGTCTTTCTGTGCCTGGCTTATTTCAATTAACAAAATGACCTCCCCAGATACCATGTATCTTGATTCTTGAATGTTTTGGTGCTTTCTTAAATTTTGCACCTGAGGCAAGTGCCTCACTTGCCTTATGCTAGTTTTGGTTCTGACAGAACTGCAAGGATAGAACAAGGATGGAGGAGGTAGTCCAAGGAACTTTATTTGTAATGTTCTAATTCTTAGGAGATTACACTCATAGATTACTCAAGTAATCTTTAAATATATACATAAATGAAAGACAGGACTGAAATGTGTCAAAATGTCACCAGAGTTTATTCTGGGTAAAAAGGAGTAGGGAAAATGGTTCTTGGCATCACTGTATTTTCTGGGATTGTAATGGCCTTCAATGCACCACCCAGATCTCTCTACAAAACAAGGCACATGTTCTCCTAGCTGCTGGCAGCATTGGCTGCTGACGGCTCACAGCTGAGTGACTCTCTAAGTCTTACTCTCTACTGAAAAGAACAGCTCCATCCAAAGCTACTCCTCTTCCCTGGAAACAGCCCTCAAGCAATTACTAGTCAATATAGGGATCCAACTCCTTTTAGTTTGTCCCATTTTCCTTAATGTGAGACATCTCTGAGGGGCCAGCCTAACTCCAGAGCTCCCAATGGCATCACTGAGGCCACTGTTACAACTACTTTATAGCCCAGCATCTCCCTCTACCTAATGCTGATTCCCTCATCACTCACACCCCCTCAATAAACCTCTTGCATGCAGATCTCCAACTCAGTGTCTGCTTTCAGGGAACCCATCCAAGGTATTTTCCAAGATTCCCCAAATCCAAAAATATAAGTGAATTCATGCCCTCCAAACATGAGTGAATAGAATTTTTTACATTGGGAGTAAAGATTTTCGGAAGGATTTTAGATAGTGTGAAGACTAAATAAGAGGCCAGTGTTGATCTATCTCATTCAGCAAGTACCATGGTGAAAACAGGGTTAAACAGAGGCAAGTACTGCTATCAGTGGCTGTTACTATAGAGGGCATCTGTGGATCTCATTTGACATGACCTAGAACAAAGGGCCTGGCATGTCTCTGAGTTTAGTGTTTACAGGAGGGAAACTGTCATTTGTCCACAATTATAGGAAAGAAGCTAGAAAGGGGTCAGCATTGCTCTACTCAATTTGAAAGACAGATTATCTTTTTAGCAGAAACAGCTGCCAATGTTAATTTTCAGTTAAATTAGATAGCCCACCTCAGTTGTCCACCCGTCAAAGAGAACTTCACAACTATTTGGAGACTGACACAAATCAAACCATATGATATGGTTTTGCTCTGTATCCCCACCTAAATCTCATTTTGAATTGTAATCCCCAGGTGCCTGGAGAGGGACCTGGTGGGAGGTGACTGGATCATGGCGGGGTGGGGGGGTGGCGGTTCCCCCATGCTGTTATCATGATAGTGAGTTCTTACAAGAGCTGAGGGCTTTAAAGTGTAGCACTTCCTCATTTGATCTCTCTTCTCTCTCCCCTGCCATCTTATGAAGAAAGTGTCTGCTTCCCCTTTGACTTCAACTATGATTTTAAGTTTCTTGAGGCCTACCTAACCAGGCAGAACTGTGAGTCAATTAAACCTCTTTT
Source organism: Cacajao melanocephalus (assembly GCA_963573385.1). Classification (NCBI taxonomy): domain Eukaryota; kingdom Metazoa; phylum Chordata; class Mammalia; order Primates; family Pitheciidae; genus Cacajao; species Cacajao melanocephalus. The sequence continues at coordinate 15,333 of CAUYLG010066576.1, forward strand.
GTTTATAAACTACCCAGTCTCAGGTAGTATCTTTATAGCAGTGTGAAAACAGACTAATATTGAGAATTGGTACTTGGAGTTTGGGGCACTGCTATAAAAATAACCTGAAACCGTGGGAGTGCCTTTAGAACTGGGTAACAGACACTGGAAGAGCTTGGAGGGCTCTGAAGAAGACAGGAAAATGTGGGAAGGTTTGGAACTCCCTAGAGACTTGTTGAATGGTTTTGACCAAAATGCTGATAGTGATATTGACAATGAAGTCCAGGCTGAGGTGGTCTCAGATGAAGATGAGGAACTTATTGGGAACTGGAGTAAAGATCATTCATGCCATGCTTTAGCAAAGAGGCTGTCAGCATTTTGCCCTGTCCTAGAGATCTGTGGAACTTTGAACTTGGGAGAGATGATTTAGGGAATCTGGCAGAAGAAATTTCTAAGCAGCAAAGCATTCAAGGGTTTGTCTGGCTTTTCCTGAAAGCATACAGTTAGATGTGTTCACAAAGAGATGATTTGAAATTGGAACTTATACATAAAAGGGAAGTCGAGCATAAGAGTTTGGAAAATTTGCAGCCTGACCATAAGGTATAAAAGAAAAACACATTTTCTGGGGAGAAATTCAAGCTGGCTACAGAAATTTGCATAACTAGTGAGGAGCCAAATGTTAATAGCCAAGACAATGGGGAAAATATCTCCAGGGGCAGGTCAGAGATCTTCAAGGCAGCCCGTCCCATCACAAGGCCCAGAGGCCCCAAGAGGGAAAAATGGTTTCATGGGCCAGGTTCAGGGCCCTGCTGCTCTGTGCAGCCTCAGGACTTGGTGCTTTGCATCCCCACCACTCCAGCTCCAGCCTTAGCTAAAAGGGGCCAAGGTACAGTTTGGGCTGTTGCTCCAGAGGGTGCAAATCCCTAAGCCTTGGCAGCTTCCATGTGGTGTTGGAGTTGAGCTTTAGTAACTTCTGCCTAGATTTCAGAGGATATATGGAAATGTCTGGATGTCAGGGCAGAAGTCTGCTGCAGGGGAAGAACCCTCATGGAGAACCTCTACTATGGCAATGCAGAGAGGAAATGTAGGGTTGAAGCCCCACACAGAGTCACTACTAAGATACTGCCTAGTGAAGTTCTGAGAAGAGGGCCACCATCCTCCAGATCCCAGAATTGTAGATTCACTGACAGCTTGCACTGTTTACCTGGAAAAGCCACAGGCACTCAATACCAGCCTGTGAAAGCAGCTGCAGGGGCTGTACCTTGCAAAGCCACAGGGTTGGAGCTGCCAAAGACCACGGGAGCCCATCCCTTGCATCAGCATGCCCTGTATGTGAGACATGGAGTCAAAGGAGATCATTTTGGAGCTTTAAGATTTAACGGTTGCCCCGCTGGGTTTCAGACTTGCATGGGGCCTTGTAGCTCCTTTGTTTTGGCCAATTTCTTCCATTTGAATGGGAGTATTTACCCAATGCCTGTACCCTTATTGTATCTTGAAAGTAACTAACTTGTTTTTTATTTTACACGCTCACAGGTGAAGGGACTTGCTTTATCTCAAATGAGACTTTATTTAGACTTGGACTTTTGGGTGAATGCTGGAATTAGTTAAGATTTGGGGGAACTGTTGGGGAGGCATGAATGCATCTTGAAATGTGAGTACATGAGATTTCGGAGGGGCTGGGACTGGAATTATATGGTTTGGCCGTGTCCCCACCCAAATCTCATCTTGAATTGTAATCTCCACGTGTTGAGGGAAAGAACTGGTGGGAGGTGATTGGATCATGGAGGCAGTTTCCCCCATGCTGCTCTCGTGATAGTGAGGGAGTTCTCATGAGATATGGTTTAAGTGTGGTACTTCCTTGTGCTTGCTCACTCTCACTGCTGTCACCATGTAAGATGTGCCTTGCCTCACCTTCACCTTCCACCATGAATGTAAGTTTCCTGAGGCCTCCTCACCATGCAGAACTGAGTCAAACCTCTTTTCTTCATAAATTACCCAGTCTCAAGTGGTATTCTTTATAGCACTGTGAGAACAGACTCATATACCATGATATAACATATTTTCTGTATACTAAGTGAATTTCCTAGTTCCAGACTGCATATTTCAAATGATACTTGATAACAATTTCAATACAACCAAAAAATCTGAAGCTTATTGTCATGAGCTTCACCCATAATATTACCATTTTGTACTTTCATAAAGTGCTTTTGATTCAAGGATCTTTAAGAACTTTATAGCCCTTAGTTAATTAGACCTCATACACCTCTGTGAAGTTATTATTGTCTTAATTTAAGGGTGTGTAATTATCAGGTAGAAAGGTTTAGTGGCTTATTGTATGTCTCAGCACCAAATCAAAATCAAAAGCTCAGAACAAAACTCAAGAGAGAAGATTCAGACTTCAAGAATCACTAGGTTTGGGGAAAACAAATCATTAAACATGATTTCAGATGTTATTCCATCCCACTGATTTTATGCCATTTCCCTTAGAAACATTTAGTTATTTTACTAGAGTTCCTTAAAATAGAGGTGGAGATTCAAGGGCAAAGGAGACAGGCAGAATAGTAGAGGGAGAACTGTGTTTTTGCCTGCCTGGAGTCCCCTCTCTTCTCAAAACAGAACTCTGTGGAATACCCATTCCATGTGGCCTTATGCCTATGAGAGAGCATATGTCCCAGAGGACCCCTTTCATTAGCCCATGGTTCAGCTGAAGATGATCACATGAAGTCAGTCAGGTAAAGTGGCATCCTCTCTGGAGCTTTGCTGCCAGAGCAGTGATGGGAAGATGCTCTCTTTGCTGGAGCTGCCTAGCCGGTAGGGTATGAGCTTGGGGCTGGTAGAGGTCAGCTTGGGGCTGGTAGTGGTCAGCCTCCCACATGGAGGAGGCCTGACAGAAAGATGGAAAGGAAGATAGGGTAAACCCTGATTACCTCTTTTCAGTCCCTGTGTCCTCACGTTATTCTACCTCTGATTTTAAATGTTTTAAATAGATTTTAAATAGGGGTGTGTGTGTGTGTGTGTGTGTGAGAGAGAGAGAGAGAGAGAGAGAGACACAGAGATAGACAGAAGGGACCAACAGAGTGGCATGAAGATCACTTTAAACTGAAAACATCTGAAGATTACTTTAAACTGAAAACATCTGAACAAACAACAGCCACAGAAAGAAAGCTTATCTAAACTTAGGCAGAGCCTCCTGAAAATACAGCTGCTATTAACCCTAAGGGAGTTTCCTGTTCTGGAGATTACTGACCCTTAGCACAAGAAGGTTTGAATTCAGCTGCCACAAATTCCTTTCCCCTACCCCAGGGGGATGAGGGATGGGAGTTCCACCTGGAAGGAGACTGTCATTTAGCATTGGGATGAATAAGCCCAATAGAGCCTTCCATAACTTCCCATTGAAGCCCTACAACCCCTTTTTTGTTAAGCTGGTATATAAAACCTTAGCACTGGCTGTTCAGCATGCCAGCTCTTACTGAGTGTCCCCACATGTATGTGAAACAAACTTTTCTCATATTTGTTGTCAATTAATTCACAGGCCCCCACCACTTGAACATAAGTTAGTAAAGTTTTTCTCCCACAATATATAGATAGCAAGCAGTCATTTTATATATCATATCATGTATGTGTACATATATGTGTGATATGTATGTGTGTATGTGTATATATACACATACATATATACATATATACACATATATATAGGCTGAAGTCAACTTCTGCCTCTCATAACTGATAATAGTGAATAGACTGCAAGGTTTGTGGCCTATGCTAGGGTCCCCTTGGATACACTGAATTTGGATGAAGGTAAGGATAGGGTTTCTATTGTCACAAATGTATTCTTTACTGTGGCAGCCAGTTCTGTTGCACCACTCAAATCCCTGAGGACAATCATCATTCATTGAGACATTCACAATTTTTAAGAGAAAAAAAGAGGTTTTACCTTTGTATGCATTTTCTCTCATTAAAAAATCTCTAATACTTGTTCAGCATAGATAGCTGATAAGATAATAAAAAGAAACCAAGTGGGTTTAAAGCACCATCAGGTAGAGGAGAAAACAGGAGGAGAAGCTGATCAAAGTGAGGAAGTGGCCCTTTCAGAAAGCCAACACAGGAAGAAGCAGATAGAAAGTCCCACCAGAGCATCCTAATAGGGCCACACTATGAAAGTAGTATGGGTTCAGTTAGCTAAAACAAAGAAAGAAAATAAAACTTAGTCAAACATCTTCAGCTTCAAAAAATTAACACATTCACAAGTCAAAAAATTTAGAAGTCAGAAGATTATTAAATCAAGTGAACATCTTGGTCTTGGGTTACGTAAAGAGCTGGGACAACATTTTGCAACCCCTATTTCATTTCTAAACATGATGAGAAATTCAGATTAGTACTGTGGATCAGTAGCTCACATTCCAACAGAATTCAGTGTTCATTTTTGTATTAAAACACAGTACCAGCTAACATCCTCAAATCCTTTAGTAGGGCAGGCTTTTTTATGCCAATAACGACTGTAGTTTAGGGTTCAACAAATGAATACCAAGGAATGGTCTAATTTCAAAATTGTAAGAAACTGAACTTTTGTTGCATAAATATTGTTTAGTGTAAGCCTTAGAAATCTAAAAGTAAAGATATTTTCATTGCCACTATCTTTCATTGTAATTGAATTTAACATCTATCGATTATATGTATTAGGCAGATTTTGCTACACTGTGTTGCAGTAACAAATAATCTCAAAATCTTAGTAGCTTACAACAACAAAGGGTATTTCTCACTTAGGATTTTTTGTCTGCCATGGGTTGACACCAGCTGCCTGTTTTCATTTTAGGGGCTGCTCCTTCATCTTAGGTCCTATCTGGGACCTTACAATGAATAAGAGAATTGGCGAATGCACGTAAAGCTTATGCTCACATTTCATTAGCCAAAGCAAGTCACACAGTCAAGACCAACAACAGGATAGGGAAATACAGTCCTCCTCAAGGAGCCATGGCAATTTTACCTGGAAACAGGTGAATATACATAATTCTCTCATAGGAAAGGCAAGCTTGAATTTTTGGGAACAATGTTATAATCATCCACTGTGAATAAAAATAAAGCCCATTTAGTAAGCATTTCTAATAAACCCATTCAACTAAAACATATACAATAATATGGTAAAAGGAATCTCAACCCTCTAGGACAAATGAAAACAGTGGGATTGAAGAAGGAAGAAAAGGATAGGGAGAAAGAGGAGACAACTAAAAATCATATAATATATCAAGGTCTTCCATGTTCCAGCTACTCTGTGATAAGTTCTCTGTAAATCATTTCTCTGTAAAATTGAAAAAAAAAATTAAACCTCCTACCCTGACTAGGCCCACAGAACTTTGATCACATCCTTACTCCCAGTCTTAAGTACACAGTTTATACTGTAGTTATTTTCACTTCATAAATCATGAAGTAATAAAGCTGTAAGAAACTCCAAAAGGGCATCTGTTAAACCTTTCAACCTTCTCACTTAAGAGAACAATTAACCCATTCAAGACATTTTGTTCATTGTTTTTTCATAAAGAAAGTATAGACAATCTCTTCTTGAATAAATCTTCAGGTTGAATGATAAGCCCTTCCATATTTCAGTGTTTTAGCATGAATAAATTCTTTCTTATGTAAACCCAAATGTCCCTTGTTCTCAAATAGGCAAATCATCAAAAATTTTCCTGGCATCATTGGCTTAACTACTCTGATTACAGTCACCAAGAATTAGAGTCACACTTATATCTATCTAGACTAAAGCAATCTTTCTAAAACACAGATCTGACCATATCATTTCACTACTTAAAACCCTTCAGTGGCACTCTGATGCCTATTCTGTTGCATAAAGATCTAATTACTTCATGAAATCTACAAGCCCCCCTACCCTGACGCATACACCAGAAGGTAAGTTCCTTGTGCACCAGGCTTTATCTATCTTGTTCATTTCTGTAGCCAAAATGCCTAGAACACTGCCTGCCACTTTGCAGAAGCTCAGCAAATATTTGTTGAATAATGAGTAAGTAAATGAATAAATTAAGGCCTTCTATGACTGGTCTCCAACCTTACCTCCCACTCTTTAGTAAAACTGAAAGACCAGGATTTCTGTGTGTGAAGGCCTCTGTGTGTTACTCACCTTAGATTTCCTGTCCATATTGCTCTCACCCTCCTTCTGAGCGTGGCTAACTCCAGTGCATCAGTCAAGACCTAGCTTAAACTATCTCATCCTCCAGGAATCCTTCTCTAAATCTTTAGGCTGGACCAAGTTCCCCTTTTCTGTGTTTGTGTGCTTACCTCTGTCACAATTCTTGGACCTGTAAACAAGTGATAATGCTTATAATTTCCAAATAACTTACTGCCTCCCCTACTTTTTTCCATTATTCAAAAATAATTATAATATACTAATAAAATGGTATGAGGATTCCCAATGTGAATCCATCCCATTAAATGATACTATGTCTCTTTCAGGCGTATAATACCTGTGTCCTATATCTTGTCCATGACCCCACTGCAATGTGTGCCATACCCTGTACACAATGGGCACCGAAGCAGCTCTTGGGACGGTCAGGGATGCTGTGAAAACTAAAGAAATAACAAGCAGAAAATCCTTACTGCATGTGAAAACTTAAGCTGCCAAAACATATCAGCCAACAACTTGTCACTAGACCTTCTGACCCATTAGCCACCATTCTAAGTATATCATAACCCCCACTTCTGACACCATGGGACGAAAGAAAGGCCTGACCAATGTGGCTGACTCTACTTTTAATTTTCGTTGCAATCACTACATATTTAGAGCATTTCTACTGTGTATAAGCACTGACATATCTATTCTTCTTACTTTCTACTTCATCTACTTCTTACTCTCCATTTTCATGGTTTGTATAAAGCACATGTTTCTTGACAGCAGAAAGGGATTGTTTAAGTATCCAGCAGCCCTTTATTTACACTTTGGGTAACTGTTTGGAGTCAAGAGGCTACAAGTAATGGCCAGAAGGATTTGATTACAGAAAGGTTTATAAACAGGAGACAGCTCTTTTCAATCAAAAGAACTAAAAGAAGCCAGATTTGCTTAATCATTCTTATAGATGAATATGAGGTTACTGAAAATATAATGCTTATAAAGTTATCTATTTAAAGCCTAGCAAGAGGTCTAGTATGACTGCTGGAGAATTTTCTGACCAAATACAGGATGAACGCTGGCAGGAGATTGGAAGTGAGGCACCTCCATTAATCAGAATGGAAGAAACTGAGCTGAAATCAACAAAAGAATCTCATCTAGTTCAAACAGGCTGTGGAGCAATTGTGAGCTTCCCTAGGGGAGCAAAGCTTCCTCTGCTGTATTTCACAGGGTGACCATTTCTGTTCTCTTGGCATGCCTTTCCAACAGAAGGCAGATTTGTAAATCCTGTGGAACTTTATGCAGAGTAGAAAAACAAAAATTAAATTCTCAAAAGGGTAACACTAAATTCAGACCGTAAAGCCTGACAATATTTCAGGGTTAAAAGACTTCTCTTGACCGAGATTTTTGGCAATGTTTGAGTGAGATCCTCTTTTTTGTATGTTTAATGAGATGTTTACCAATATTCTGAAGGCCTCAACACAGATTGAAGCCAGAAAGCCATGCAGACTATGGGGAAAGGTAGGGACGGTCCTCCTCCCCAGACAACATAGATGGCCCATTTTTAGCACCCATATCATCAAGCCCAGAGATGACAATGACTTCTAGAGTTCTACAGAGTTGCTCACAGACCTCCTGCTACTCCTTAGTTATGATTTAGAAAAAGAATTTTTTTTTTTTTACTTTTTCTGGCAAATCTTACTAGACAGTAATTTATAGAGAAGAAGTCATGGATGAACTTTGTAGTGTTTCAAGTCAATGAGAAATGCCATATCTAAATTTTCCTCTTGGGCACAGTAGAAATGGGATTTCAAAATTATTTATTCAATAATGATTGGACAGAGTGTCCCCTAACTTGACAAAGAAATTTACCTTTCAGCTAGGACCAAAACCAGGCACTTTCTGTTAAGTGGAGTTTTCCCGACTTGAAAGTGGGTGGCAGAGAAAGTTCTTTATATAACCTTTTTTCTATTGAAAATGTTATATCAATATTTAGCTGTAACTGCAAACTCTATATGTAATAATTAACTCTGCAGGAGGCTTTTTCTACTATGCATGAGAGTTTTTTCTTTCCAAAGGTTATGGTTGATTTCATAACTATTCTGATTAACTAGGCTCCTTTGTTTTCCTATAAACTGAGGTGGAGAGAGGCAAAATGGCTTCCCAAAGAAAAATCAGAATATTGAGCTATTATAATTAACTTCCATTTGGTAGCAAGTTGTAGGTGACTTCCAGCCAGCATCTGCTTCTCTAATGATGCAGTTTCATTCATTGCCAGGAAAGAGAATTTGCAAAAATATAGACCAATGGCAATAGAGAGTTAATAATACATATTTCCACTGGGATGTTATAAAAGATAAATGAGATAATATATGTGAAATGTCTAAAACTCCTTGAAAGAAAGGTACTAGACAATTTGAAAATATTGCTATGAATAATATAATAATTAAAAATAATACAGCTTTCTTTGGCCTACTCATCTAAAATAAAATAGCTCCTTTTGAATATTATATTCCAAGATATATTTCTCAATCTACATTTCTGCCACTTGGTTATTATCAGCCATTTTATGTGGGTCTTCTAAATATTAACCTTTGTGCCTTCATTATTTTCTATGATTGATAAGTTGCTTTTCCTATAACAGTGCCAGTTAGTGAAAGTAATTTGTGTCCCTGTTTATTTCCAACTGCCTCAAGTTAACAGCTCAGATGCTTAAGAAAATCCATGATGGTCAACGCTCATAATAGAAAAGTCTTGTGACTCCTGTTCCCTTGCACCATGGATAGGAAGTGTTTGAATACCTGCCTCATCCTACCTCTCAGGATTATAAGCTACTAGCAGGTATAGCTGAGACCTGCTGTCTTTGTATCTCTCATAAGACCTCAGACTAAAATTGAAAGCACCCCTGAGAGCTCACAGAACTACAGGCATCCCAGGACTTCCCTTAGACTCCAGACAGCTCTGCCTTTTACCTGGTCAACCCAGACAGAAAGCCCTGCCAGAGCTCCCTGCTGAGGGGAGCCGATTTCCTTGTGGCTGTTCTGAGACCCCAAGTGCTCAGTCACACCTGGAGACCCAAGATACCCTCCAGCTGCGAGTCATTCATTCAACTGGCTTTTTTTATTTTAATTTTAATTTTTAGTTCTGGGGTACATGAGCAGGATGTGCAGGTTTGTTACATAGGGTAAACATGTGTCATGGTGGTTTGCTGTACCTATCAACCCATCACCTAGGTATTAAGCCAAGCATGCATTAGCTATTTTTCCTAATGCCCTCCCTCCCCTCCCCTCACCCCCGAAGAGGTGGGGTATGTTGTTCCCTTCCCTGTGTCCATGTGTTCTCATTGTTCAGCTCCCAGTTATAAGTGAGAACATGCAGTGTTTGATTTTCTGCTCCTGTGTTAGTTTGCTGAGGATAACAGCTTCCAGACCCATTCCATGTCCCTGCAAAGGACACAATTTCATTCCTTTTCATGGATGCATAGTATTCCATGGTGTATATGTACCACATCTTCTTTATCCAGTCTATCATTCATGAACATTTGGGTTGGTTCCAAGTCTTTGCTATTGTGAATAGTGCTTCTATGAACATACATGTGCATGTATCTTTGTAATAGAACGAGTTATATTCCTTTGGATATATATATATATATATATATATATATATATATATATATATATGGGATTGCTGGGTCAAATGGCATTTCTGGTTCTAAATCTTTGAAGAATTGCCACACTATCTTCCACAATAGTCGAAATAATTTACATTCCCACCAACAGTGTAAAAGCGTTCTTATTTCTCTACAACCTCGCCAGCATCTGTTGTTTCTTGACTTTTTAATAATCGCCATCTGACTGGCATAAGATGGTATCTCATTGTGGTTTTGATTTGCATTTCTCTAGTGATCAGTGATGTTGAGCTCATTTTCATATGTTTGTTGGCTGCATGGATGTTTTCTTTTGAGAAGTGTCTTCATGTCCTTTGCCCACTTTTTAATGGGGTTGTTTGGTTTTTTTCTTGTAAATTTGTCTTAGTTCCCAGTAGATTTTGGATATTAGACCATTGTCAGATGATAGATTACAAAAATTTTCTTCCACTCTGTAGGTTATCTGTTCACTCTGATGATAGTCTCTTTTGCTATGCTCTTTAGTTTTTAATTAGATCCCATTTGTCAATTTTTGCTTTTGTTGCAATTGCTTTTGGGCTATTAATATGCAGAAATGACCCCTTCCTCACACCTTATACAAAAATTAACTCAAGATGGAATAAAGACTTAAATGTAAAACCCAAAACTGTAAAAATCCTAGATGAAAATGTAGGCAATACCATTCGACTGGCTTTTTTTTCTAAGCTGCTCAACAATAAAGAAGCACTCCCATACTGCTCCCAGCGGATTGGGTAGTGTCTGCAGCTTCCTTTTCACTTTAGAGGAAAGTCATTTTGGCTACAAAAGGTCTGTTTCATGCTAGGCTCCCACAGAAACAAGACAAGACTTCAAGTTTATTTGGGAGGTGATACCAGAAAACACCAGTAGAGGAGGGGGAGGTGAGTCAGGGAAGGAAAGGAAGCCAATAAATGGAGCCCAATCCTGCTAGAGAACTCCATGAGATTGGATGGGACACACCTCGAAGTTTCCCCTGCCAAGGGATTAGTAAACTAGGGAATTTCTCCACCAACTCACTTCATTCATTGTGGAGGGCTTCTGGGGAGAAAGAGAGCATAGGGGAATTAACTCTCTGGCACTTTTGCCCTGCACTAGAAGCCAGAAAAAGCCTGTAGGCAAATTTCACAGGGGGTCATATTAAAAAGCCAGTGGACCACTGGCTATGCCCAGGAATGCAGACAGCACAGAATGGTAACTAGGGATTCATAAAGCCAAAGAACCTGAGAGACCAAGCCTTCTCACATTGCACAGAAGCTCCTTCCTGCCCTTATTCCTCAGAGGCCCAAGAGTCTAGAAGAGAACCTCAGGGTGTATTTTCCCTCTCTCTATTGTCCCTCCCACCATGACTACTTTTTCTTTCAGCAGAATGTTATTTGGGAGAAACTTCCCAATCTATTCAGTTGAGAGTCACCCATCAATACAAAACACAAAATGATCAGACAAATCTCAGAGGCTGAGGCCCAGGAATGCTGCCACCTCACAGATCTCCTCACCCTCACTTCATTCGTTCCTCTAGACATGAAGAAAGAAAAGTAGACCTCCCACAAAACATTTACAGATCATTGTACATTAAGTATGAATTATATGTGAAAACCAGAAATGATACTTGGTTTTTATCTTATGATTTATTCTGAAAAAAAAAAACATATTAACTGATTATTATTCCAGAAATTTTTTGATAGCCTTTGGCTACAAGCACTGCAATTCTAACCTATCTGGGTTAAAATGTCGGAAGCTGAAATTAAAATCTCATATAAGTTCAAACTCTTTCCACTGAACTAACTCAGCAAATTCTTGTGGTGATAGGTCACTAAACATATTTGAAGAAATATCCCAACAGAGCTTGGGGCAGGACAAAAAGAAAAGGAATTACTAATATGGTCGTCTGCTTTCTTCATTCCTGACCATTCTCATCCCACCCCACCCCCATGCCCCACCAACCCTAGAAACTGTTCTGGGGAGAATCAAAGTGGAGAAAATTAACAGGCCCTGAAGAAGGGGCGTGGCTGTTGAAAAATTGAATTTAAGCGGTGATTGGTGGAACCCCTCTTCCTTCCTCCACGTCAAGTCCTATATCCTTGGGCAAGCAAAGTACAGCCCTTTAGAGTCTATCAATCAGTCAACCAAAAATGATTTAATGATGGAAACAGTCTGATATTCTGAACAGACTAATAAAGGGGAAGCTAGAAGAGCTATGTTCTTCACTAACGTCATGCAAACTGAGGAAACATGAATCTTGGATTCAGAAATGACATAGGTGTTGACATTGCCACATATTTGCTCTGTGACCTTGGGCAAGGTGCTTAGCCTCACTGCCTTTGTCTCATCAGGAAAATGGGAACTCATAATACCTCCATTACATAGTTGTCACAAAAAATTTCTTCCACATGGCTGGCATACAGTGGTTGCTCAAGACTTGCCTTCCCTTTTATGGGAACCAGCACAATCAAGTGGAAAGAGCTCAGCTTTAGAGGCAGAGAGAGGTGGTTTCAAATCCCAGTGGAGGCACTCACTTTGGGCCACTGATGAACTTCCATGTGCATCATGCCCTAAAGAGTTACTAATCTGTTTTCCTTCTCACCCTACCCTTTTATCTCAAAACTTACAAAAATTAATTCAGTTGCCTTCTATGCCCATGAAGAGAACAATGGACTAGCCATTCTGATGAAGTAAAGGGAAGTAAATCCTTCAATCCATTCCAACTGGTTCTCCTTAGGCAACTGGCTTCTTTAGGGAAGCAAGTGCTTATGGTCAATTAGGGGTGCTAGCTATAAACCAATCCAGGCCATCTTCCCCCTCATTCATCCTAATGCCTGGAACTCCAGGTGCCAGAGCCTGCCAGCAGCCTCAAAGAGCTCTCTTTGGTGAGAGAGAAACATAAAAGGATTTGTGGGAAATTTTACCTGGTGGTGTGCTTTGACACCCTCTCCTCACTAATCTCAAGAAAATTTTAGTAAAAACAAAGTTGATTTTCATGGGGTTTTTTTGAGTCAGGTTAGTATGTTTTTCAGATGTAATTTCATACTCTGATAGGTCAGAAAGACCTCAGGCTTGGTTTGATATTCTGATGTCACCATCTTGAAATTCTTAATCATTTTATATTTGAGGTTATATTTTGTAGATGTCCAATGGGACTTCAATGGAGCATGAGCAGAGAAGATACACACTATATGTGGGTCCACCATTTCTTGCCACTGCATTCAGATATTGCTTTTGTGATGTTCCATGAGCACAGAATTCCAATGGGCCCACAATGCATGAGAGTTCAGTGAGGCTCACAGCAAGTACAAGGTAAGTGTGTTACATCCATGAGTAAATAAGTGTGATTGCTGACAGTCCTGAGAGATCATGTTTTCCATACAAACTAGAATTTGCTTTGAACACAGAAAGAAAGCAGTGACATTCTCAGAAACATGAATGACCAAGGGACTCTGTCATATATTTTTTCACTCATATTACTCCTCCATGTTAACCAACCACTTCCACAGAAAATGATAACATAGAAGGAAAGGAAAAGGGTTGTCCTGTGTTTGCAAACCTTTTCCTTTCCTTTCAACACTTCCTTACTCATCAGTAAGCTGTAGGTAGAGACTGTTGGTATAATGTGTGTGCATCAAGAAGAATAAAAATGGTTCCTCTTTTGCAGCATTCCCACTGTTTTGGTAAGAATGAAATACATAAACACATAAAAACTACAAAATACAAATCATGCATTTGATTATTCCACATATGACTTAAATGCTCTTATATTCGCATTTAAAACTGCCATTGCACAGTACAAAGAGGAATGGTAAAATTCATGCTAATAATTTAAATTTTTTTTTATATTAAATAGCAGATTAAAAGAATACCATGAAAGTCCAAAGAGAATGACCATGGATGAAGGAGAAAAGCTTTATATTTTAAGTACTTTTAACAGCATTTTTTCACTGTTTTTTTAACAAAGGACCTTGCATTTTCATTGTGCACTGGGACCCACAAATTATACAGCTGATACTGGGTGGACCTTTTGGTTAGAGCTAGAAATGCCAGATTTATCGAGCTTATAGGTACATAAAATAATCTGTGTATTCCTTATGCTTCTACTGCTAAAGAAAAATTGATACTCAGATATATTGCTTATATCTGCTATTTCTGACCACATCTACCTCTCCTCAAGTTACATCTACCTTCTCCCTAAGCTTAACATTGGTCTAACCATAATGTTACCCTTTCTGTCATTGTACCCCAATCCACCAGTGCAAAAATTCAGTCAGAATAGAGGGTATATGGACCCAAGACACTCCTGAACCAGGTTCTGGGTATTTACCCACTCTGTCTTTATACTGTTAGGTTTGAAATCCAGCTAAATAGGAATGGGAAGGAAAGTGTTGCCTTGCCTACTCTTCCCTGGAGAAGGAGAAGAAGGAGAAAGAGAAGGAGGAGGAGAAGAAGGAGGAGGAGGCTGGACACACTGAGCACCTTCTTACTCTAACAGGCTCTAGACCTGTACATTTTATGTATATGTCTTTTAACCTAGAAGGAGGAAAAGTTTCCAGCAGCCCTTTCCTGGCATCCTATGGCACCAGTATAAATATTGGAAAGAGGAAATTGCCTTTAGCTTCTTCTTTTTAAAAAATTCTGGTAAAATATACATAACATAAAATTTGTCATTTTTACCATTTTAATTGTACAGTTCTGTAGCATTAAATACATTCACACTGTTGTTCAACCATCATCACTATCCATCTTTCAGCTTCTTAATTGCAGTTAGAACCTACCAGTGGTTGTTCCTCTGAAATGCCCAGCTTAGATTGGACTTTCAAATTAAGGAAGGAAAAAGAAAAATAATAAAGCCTGAAAAAAATAAGTTTGCAAAACTGGCTGAATCCATGGCAGAAAGAGAGCCAAGAAGAAGAAAATGTCACCAACATGAATCTAAGAAAGTGAGAAATAAAAGGGACTTCTGAGAGTATAGAGTCTAACCATCCTCTTTTACATATTGTCAAATCCTCAAAAAACCTGCCAGAAGAACCTATTATAGTACCATGCAAAGCAGTTGAGGGGTATACTGATCAGACTCACTGCGGTAAGGAAGAACACCATCTTGACAGTCTTAGTAGTATCTCAGAAGGGGTAAGTTGGAAGTATCTTTATAGTTTTAGGGCCTGAGTTGGATGATTTTAAGGTGGATTTTACAAGGTGCAAAACTAGGATTGGGCTGAGTTTATGACATACTAGCTTTGGATTGGTGGGCACAGCAAAAAACTTGAACGAGTCTTTATGAGTAAGCTGTTAGTCTTCATAGGTGAGTTATTTTAGTTAGTTAACAGTCTTATCATCCAGGAACTATTGTTTCCTAGAGCAAGTAGCTTGTTATTTTTGTTTGTTCTCAGTATTTTTTAACATGGGAACAGGAACATATGCCTGGTCTCAGTATTGTTAAAAACAGAAACAGGAATTTATGTTGATTTCAGCTTTCAACATAAGGAAACCAAGGCAGAGAGGGGTTAAATAACTAGCTCAGAAGTGGGCAGCTGGTAACAGAGCCAAGTTTTAACCTAGAGTCCCTGATTACAACTTTAGGGCTTGATCACCACCTCCTACCCCAGTACACACACACACACACATACACACACCCCAAACTGCCAGAATTACTTTCTCTTAAAATGAAAAACTTACTATATAATCACATCACCAAAAATTTGGAATAAAGAAAATATAGCTCAGATCCCATCACCATAATATCAACTGTTATTTCCTTCTAGTTTTTCTTCATAAATAGTGATTTTGTTTTTGTTTTGATTCTATAGTGTTCACTTACTTTCTCTCCACAGATTTTGTTTCTCTAAAGCCTTCTTGAGCAAGATGTGTGCTTTTCCCTGGTTCCCCTTTGTACTCCTCCACCATCAAGGAAGAGAATCTGCTTTTGTTGAAAAAGTTCCAGGCATTTCCAAACAGGCTGGGGATAGAACCTGTTTCTGCTACAACCATCTAGATTCTGAAAGAGCAGTTTTAACAGGCGTAGGCCCCAGAAAATGGTTCTTCCTACCAGCTCAGCTTGAGCAGCCCAAAACTCTTCAGGCAACTGACCAGTGACACTAAGGCAATGTCATTTGGTTCTCGGTCATACCCACACTTCGAAATATAGTTGTCCATCCCTCCATATCCACAGGGTATCGGTTCCAGGACTCCAAGAGAATACCAAAATCTGTGGATGTTCAAATCTTCTATATAAAATAGTGCAATATTTGCATATAACTTACACACATCCTCCCATATAGTTGAAATTATCTCTAGATTACTTATAACACTTAATACAATATAAATGCTATGTAAATAATTGTTATACTGTATTTCTATTTGGATTATTTTTTATTGTTGTATTGTTATTGTCAACTGAAGAATCACAAGGTTTATAAATTTGGAAAGGAGAGTTGTATTTCTCATAAAGGGTTACAGCCTACGGGCTGGCCATCCCACAGGCTGGGATGCATAGCTTCCAGCAAAAGCTAAGGGCAAGCACTTTGAGGAAGGGAAGGATAAGATAGGAATTTGTGCTGGAGGGGTTGGGTAAGTATACATATTTAATAAGCTATAGGAGGATTTATGAACATTTATGAAATAAACATACATATATCCAGTTGAGTTTCATACCTCTTCATGGGTCACATGTACAAAAAATGGTGTGTTAGCATGATCAGAGGGTGGAGTTTTCAGCCTTCCGAAGCAGAGGACGTGAAAACCCTCACTGCACATCCAGTGCAGATTGCCCAGAAGCACTCCATGGTTGGTGGCTTCTTATCAGGAAGGAATGCTAGTCAGTTGCTGTGCTGAAACCACAAACGGGAAGGAGAATCTGGTCACAGCCCCAGATACTTGGCTAAGAATGATAAAAGAGTAAGTTGTCCATTTCTGATTTTCCACTGCTGATTTCTGCTTACTCCTTAGGAAAAAAATTCTGGTTAAAAATTAATAAGAAAAAGGCCTACTGAGGCATGTTTTACCTCCTCTCCTTTCATGGCCAGGAATTACATTTTTCAGGTTTCACTGGGGTTCCATTTGGCCAAGGGGAGGTCCATTCAGTCAGTTGGGGGGATTAGGATTTTATGTTTATTTCTCATTATTTTTTTCAAATAATTTTGATCTGCAGTGGGTTGAATCTGCTGATGGAGAACCCTCAAGTACAGAGGACCTACTGTACTCTTTCATTTCTGTGTGCTTTTGCCTTATCTTTCCCCACTCCCTTCTCCCTGCTCTTTGCAGAGGCCTTCCAAACCCTTCCACACATGCTATCTCACTTCTTTGGTGATTCTCAGTCTAGTAATCAGCAAGCCCTTTGCTAAAATTATGATTACATTCCACAATGGGAGCATGTAAATGATAATTCATTCACAATATCCTCATTCTCAGTAAAGGGGTTCCTGAAAGGTTATAAGACAAATCACAATTAACCTAATCATATTGTGAAAGAAAAATAAATCTTGGGGCCCCAAAATCACTATGCTAAAGGGAAAAGTTAAGCTGGGAACTGCTCAGGAAAAACCTGTCTCCCATTTTATTATAAATACATGTCTGATTGCCTCCTTTGGAGAGGCTAATCAGAAACTCAAAAAAATGCAACCATTTGTCTCTTATCTACCTATAGCCAGGAAGCTCCCTCCCCACTTCAAGTTGTCCCCAGTTTGCTTTGAGTTGTCCCACCTTTCCAGACCAAACCGATGTTCATCTTACATATGTTGATTGATGTATCATGTCTCCCTAAAATGTATAAAACCAAACTGTGCTCTGACCACCTTAGACACGTCGCCAGGACCTCCTTAGGCTGTGTCACAGGTGTACATCCTCAACCTTGGCAAAATAAACTTTCTAAATTAACTGAGACCTGTTTCACATATTTGAAGTTCACATTTTGGTAACCATGGAGGGATTCTGAGTGGAGGTAGCCCTGACCTTTGCCAAATCTCCTATCAATGCTTGGTACCAGCATGAGCTAACTTTATGGCTCAAACCAAGAGGACAATTTGCTGAGGTCTGGGAGTACCCACTCCAGAAAACCCCTGATCTCCCAAAATTTGGTCAAAATCGAAAGTTTATTTTGCTGTACAACTCCCCGCCCCACCCCCCCCCCTTTTTTTTTTAAGAGTTTTACTTGCTTCCAACAAGAAAGACAAGATTTTCAGCTTCCATAATGATGGAAGGTGGGTAACTCCTTTATGGAGTTTGAGCTCGCTCCTGGCAGGGAGAACAAGTTTGAGGGTTTTTTTCTGCTTCTAGGATGGTAGAGGGCAGTCTTCAGCCTGAGACCCATCCCTAGGTAAGTAGTTGAATTGGAGTTTCATCTTGACTAAAGTTTAACAGCCAGCTTGTCTTAATTTCCCCTTATTAGAGCCCTCAGTGATCATATTGTTTTTTGTTGTTGTTATTATTGCTGTTATTGTTTGTTCTGGTCTTTCTCCCATCAGATTTGACCAACTCTACCTGACTTGGTCAAATCTGAGTGAGAATTCCAAATTATGAATGACAAATCCAGTCTAATTTGGCTAAAACTCCTTGCAGCTGCAAAAGAGGAAAAAAATGCACTTGGTTTCTGTGTTTGCTTCTTGTCTGAAAAAAAAACAAATGTTCTTTCATTTACTTTTCTTCCACCCTGTACTGCCTTCCCCCTTTGCCATCTGCAGTACCAAAAAATCTACAGAAGGCTTCTAATGATATCAACCCCTTTAAATAATTCAGAACAAAGGCACCACTCACCCCTTTTGGGGAGTTCTGTTTTCTTTGGAGTTTCAAGAGTCATAGGCAGATTCTTCTTAGGTCTAAAGTTCCATTTTTCTGTATTGCATAACCTGACCTCTTTAGGGGTACCAGAGATTACCTTGTACTGTGAGAGGATTTGCCCTTGGTGTGTGTAATGGCGAATGAGAGCTACAAACTTAGGGGTGGCTGAGCACAGTTTACAGGAAGTGGTCTTGGCTATTGTTTTTTTCTTTTCTCCTAGGAAGTTGTTTAAGGATCTTAATTCTAGTTCAGAGATACATTCTAAAGGGTCTTCCCTATTGCTCTTTCTCCCCAAATTAACCTCAAGTTGGCTTGTCTTTGTGCATTTGCATGAGGAACTGAACTGTTGCTTTCACAGGTAAATGAGAGACTGAGTTTTCTCAGCTCCAAAAAGAAAGGGCATTTTGCTCCTCCCAGCTAAAAGGCACTCCTGGGTGACCAGGGGCCTCATGGGCCTGTCTGGAAGGTTGACCCTTCCATGATGTACAGTGGCCCTACAGGTAAATTCCCAACAAAAATTGTTTTTAAAAAAATAGCTCATCCAGGAAACGCACGTAAGGGCTGTTCACCTGGCGTTTTGAGCTCTCTCAGAGGTCATAGACCTCTGGAGAGAGAAACTGAGACACATAGGAGGGTGGAAATGACGCTGGTGAAACACTGTGGAGTCCTGCCCACAAGCAGCACACATTGATCCACCACATAAAACTCTAGGCCATAGCTCAGTTCCTCCTTTTAAGACAAAAGTAGAAAACAAATAATCTAAGAATCAAGAGAAAACAAGGAGAATGACCCCCTTTGCAGCACTCCATAGGTTTAATAGATGTAAAATGGAAGTAATATGGTCTTGGTGCACATTTATATTAAGGAAAACGAGCCCTGAGGTTGATCTGAAAACTATAGAGTTCCCAAGTTCTCTTTCTCTCTATTTTCTTGTCTGCATGCTTTAAATCTGCTGTTGTTTTTCTATTAAGATAAAAACCACTGTTTGGATCCAACAGTTTTTTTTTTGTAAACAGGTGAATTTGTATTTATCTCATGGCTAAAGTTCTGAAGTAAAAGCTATAGGATCTTTGTATGTATGTGCATATATATTTAAAAAGTCTTTATAATTTTTATAATTTTAATTGGCAATTAAATCCGCTTTAATTTCCCTCTAGCACATCAGACTTTTTCCCTACCTTATGATGTAAATTTTGCTATTTGATTTTCACCTGAGTTGTTTCCTTAATATGCAAATTTAAGGCTATTTAGCTGACAACTGCCTAGAGTTGTGAAACAGGTTATCAAGAATTTGAAAGTCTAAGGGGAAAAAAAGTCTTTATGAATCTATAAGATGTACATCTATTGGCACGCCTAATACATCTATGTATTTATGTGTTCTATACACAGTGTTACACTACTGAAAATATATAAAAGAGCTCTAATTAATTGGCTTAAGAAAATAAAAGTGCTTGAATCAAATACTCTATCAGGAAAAAAAGACTGGTCAAATGCTTTTTCATGTTTATGTAACAAGTAAAATCTTTAGTAAATAAGCTAGCTTTAAAATTATTGGTAAAGTAATATTAGAAATGTCTTAAGAATTGCCAGTATACATTTTTGTTTGCATTTATTAATCAAGCAATTTTACACTTATCTCTGACAAATACTATAAGGTGTCAAAATTTGTCATAGGGGTTACAAAACTGTAAACACAGCCAAAACAGAATGATCTTTGCTTATGTAATTTTTAATAAATAAGACATTAATATAGGTTTAATGAAAATAGCTATATATTGAATTTAGTAAGATAACTATAACTTCTAATCTTATGGCTTTAAGTGGTCTAGTCCACAGGCAGTAAGGTTCGTTTTGGGAAAGGACTATTGCTGTCTTCATTTCAAAGCTAAATTATAAACTGAGGTCCTCCGAAAGTTAGTTCTGCCTATGCCCAGGAATAAACAAGGACAGCTTGGAGGTTAGAAGCAAGATGGAGTGAGTTAGATCAGAGCTTTTTCACTGTCTCAGTTATAATTTTGCAACGGTGGTTCCATAGCTTTAAATAATGATTATCACAGTTTTCATAAATAATCTAGCTAAACAATTAAAATAATTAGATAAATGTAATGGAATAAGTACTTGTGGACAAATTCATCATAATTTAGAATATAAAGTTATATTAAATTAAATAATAGATATTTCATTATTTGGGTATTTTCCAATAAAAGTCTATTATAGGAAAACATTCTTTCAAAAAATGGTTTTTTAAAAAGGTGAACAATTTTTGTCTAATTCAAAGCTTATTTAAAGGTTATATATAAAACAAGGTAAAGGGAATGAGGAATAATAAACATGTAAAGAAAGTTATAAAAATAAAGAAGTTTTTTGATAAGAAAGCTTAAAGAGAAATAATTTTATATGAGAAAGAATCTTGTATGGCAAATTTAGTCTTAGAATAAAGTGACTGGAACAACACCCAGCGAGAGAGATGCAGAAATCCAGAGATCTTCTAGCTCCAACCAAGGTACCAGGTGCATTTCAACGGGTCTGCTCGACAGTGAGCAAAGCCCAGGAAGGGCAGACCGAGGTGGGGAGGGATGCTGCTTCACCCAGAAAGTGCAACTGACTGCTGAGTCAGAGGCTCCCCCTCTGGCACTCCGGTCCAGATACAGCACTTCCCCCAAAGCCTCAGCAATACACAGAACAGGGGATCTCTGCCAAACAATGGGAATTACAAGCGCAGAGTTGAATAATAATCCAGGATGGTGTCCCAGATCGGAGCACAGATCTAAGCAAACGCATAAGCCCATAAGCCAGCCGGGAGAGCCTGCAGATGAGCTACTGCCCCCTCCCCCTGCCTGCAGAAACAGGGAGCTGAAGGCGGGAGGACAGACTGAGCAGCTGGGCGGGTCCCTCCCCCATGACCAGAGAGAGGGAGCTGAAACTGGGGAGACAGGCAGTGCAGCTGGGCAGGTCCCTACCCTCCCCCACAAACCCCAGAGGACTGAAGCACTAACTCTAGCAGGTTGCACAGCCAGTGCCACAGTCTGAGGTGAACCTGAATGATCCAGCCCTGTGGAGGAAGGACATAGCCCACCATTAAAGGGGAGGGACTAGGCCTCAGGTTTTAACAAAAAGACATAGGAATCCTGCTTAGCAACTGGACGGCATTCTTGACCACCCAGCAGTGCCTCAACGTCAGTGGAAGAGGGCCTAATCTCTCAGTGTAAACAAAGAAGCCTACCTGTCAACCTGAAGGAGTCCATAGAAACCAAGTAGTGCCTCCACAGGCAGACAAGCAACCTCATCAAGCAGCTCCCTGAGATCACAGCCAGAAAAATCCACGCAGATGGGAAAAAACCAGTGCAAAAAAGATGAAACCATCAAAGACCAGAACACCTCTTCTCCTTCAAGGGATCACAACTCCTCAACAACACAGGAACACAACATGACCAAGAAAGAGTGCAACAAATTGACAGAAACAGGCTTCAGAAGGTGGATAATAACAAACTTTTCTGAGCTAAAGGAACACTTCTAACTCAATGCAAAGAAACCAAAAACCTTGAAAAAAGGTTAGACGAAATGCTAACTAGAAAAACCAGCTTAGAGAAGAACATAAAAGACTTGTTGGAGTTGAAAAACACAGCACAAGAACTACGTGAAGCAAACACAAGTTTTAATAGCCAAGTTGATCAAACAGAAGAAAGGATATCAGAGATTGAAGATGAATTCAATGAAATAAAAAGAGAAGACAAGAGAAAAAATAGTGAAAAGAAATGAACAAAGCCTCCAAGAGATATGGGATTATGTGAAAAGACCTAATCTATGCTTGATCGGTGTACCTGAATATGACGGGGAGAATGAATCCAAGCGGAAAAACATGCTCCAGGATATTATCCAGGAAAACTTCCCAAGCCTAGCAAGGCAGTCCAACATTCAAATCCAAGAAATACAGAGAACTCTACAAAGATATTCCTCAAGAAGAGCAACCCCAAGACACATAATCATCAGATTCACCAGGGTTTAAATGAAGGAAAAAATACTAAGGGCAGCCAGAGAGAAAGGTCAGGTCATCCACAAAGGGAAGCCAATAAGGCTCACAGCAGATCTCTAGGCAGAAACCCTACAAGCCAGAAGAGAGTGGGGGCCAATATTCAACATCCTTAAAGAAAAGAACTTTCAACTCAGAATCTCATATCCAGCCAAACTAAGCTTCATAAGTAAAGGAGAAATAAAATCCTTTATGGACAAGCAATTACTGAGAGATTTCATCACCACCAGACCTGCCCTACAAGACCTCCTGAAAGAAACACTAAGCATGGAAAGAAACAAGTACCAGCCACTGCAAAAGTACACCAAATGGCAAAGACCAAAAATGCAATGAAGAAAATGAGTAAGCTAACAGGCAAGAAAACCAGCCAGTAACAAAATGGCAGGATCAAATTCACACATAACAATATTAACATTGAATGTAAACGGCCTAAATGCCCCAATCAAAAGACATAGACTGGCAAACTGGATGAAAAGTCAAGACCCATCAGTGTTCTATATTCAGGAAACCCATCTCACATACAAAGACACACATAGATTCAAAATAAACGGATGGAAGAAGATTTACCAAGCGAATGGAGAACAAAAAAAAGAAGGGGTTGCAATCCTAGTCTCTGATAAAACAGACTTCAACAAAGATCAAATGAGACAAAGAAGGGCATTACATAATGGTAAAAGGATCAATCCAACAAGAAGAGGTAACTATCCTAAATATATACGCACCCAACACAGGAGCACCCAGATACATAAAGCAAGTTCTTAATCTAAAACAAGATTTAGACTCCCACACAATAATAGTGGGAGACTTCAACACTCCACTGTCAATATTAGATCAACACGGGAGAAAATTAACAAGGACATCCAGGACTTCAATGCAGAGCTGGACCTAGTGGACCTAATAGACATATGTAGAACGCTCCACCCCAAATCCATAGAATATACATTTTTCTCAGCACCACATCGCACTTATTCTAAAATTGACCACATCATTGGAAGCAAATCACTTGTCAGCAAACGCAAAAGAACGGAAATCATAACAAACAGTCTATCAGACCACAGTGCAATCAGATTAGAACTCAGGATTAAGAAACACACTGAAATCCGCACAACCACTTGGAAACTGAATAACTTGCTTCTGAGTGTCGACTGGATAAACAATGAAATGAAGGCAAAAATAAAGATGTTCTTCAAAACCAATCAGAATGAAGACACAACCTACCAGAATCTCTGGGACACCTTTAAAGCAGTGTCGAGAGGGAAATTTATAGCAATAAATGCCCACATGAGAAACAAGAAAAGATCTAAAATTGACACCCAATCTTCAAAATTGAAAGAGCTAGAGGAGGAAGATCAAAAAAAAAAAAACTCAAAAGCTAGTAGAAGACAAGAAATAACTAAGATCAGAGCTGAACTGAAGGAGATAGAGACACAAAAATCCCTTCAAAAAATCAATAAATCCAGGAGCTGGTTTTTTGAAAATACCAACAAAATAGACATACTGCTAGCCAGACTAATAAAAAAGACGAAGAATCAAATAGGTGAAATAAAAAAAGATAAAGGGGATATCACCACTGATCCCACAGAAATACAAACTATCATCAGAGATTACTACAAACAGCTCTATGCACATAAACCAGTAAACCTGGAAGAAATCGATAAATTCCTGGACACCTGTACTCTACCAAGACTAAACCAGGAGGATGTTGAAACCCTGAGTAGACCAATAACAAGGGCTGAAGTTGAGGCAGCAATTAATAGCCTACCAAACAAAAAAAGTCCAGGTCCAGACGGGTTCACAGCCGAATTCTACCAGATGTACAAAGAGGAGCTGGTTCCATTCCTTTTGAAACTATATCAAACAATACAAAAAGAGGGAATCCTCCCTAACTCACTTTATGACACCAACATCATCCTGATACCAAAACCCGGCAGAGACTCAACAAAAAGAGAAAACATCAGGCCAATATCCATGATGAATATCAACACAAAAATCTTCAATAAAATACTGGCAAACCAAATGCAACAGCACATCAAAAAGCTTATTCATCACGATCAAGTAGGCTTCATCCTGGGGATGCAAGGCTGGTTCAACATACACAAGTCCATAAACGTACATAAACAGAACCAAAGACAAAAAACACATGATTATACCAATAGATGCAGAGAAGGCCTTCGACAAAATTCAACAGCCCTTCATGCTAAACTCTCAATAAACTAGGTATCAATAGAACATATCATTCAATGATAAAAGCTATATATGACAAACCTACAGCCAATATTATACTGAAGGGGCAAAAGCTGGAAGAATTCCCTTTGAAATCAGGCACTAGACAAGGATGCCCTCCCTCAGCACTCCTATTCAATATAGTATTGGAAGTTCTAGCCAGAGCAATCAGGCAAGAAAAAGAAATAAAGGGTATTCAATTAGGAAAGGAGGAAGTCAAACTGTCTCTATTTGCAGATGACATGATTGTATATTTAGAAGACCCCATTGTCTTAGCCCAAAATCTTCTCAGACTGATAAGCAACTTCAGCAAAGTCGCAGGATACAAAATAAATGTGCAGAAATCACAAGCAATCCTATATACCAATAACAGACAAACAGAGAACCAAATCAAGAGCAAACTGCCATTCATAATTGCTATAAAGAGAATAAAATACCTAGGAATACAACTAACAAATGATGTAAAGGACCTCTTCAAGGAGAACTACAAACCACTGCTCAATGAAATAAGAGAGGACACAAACAGATGGAAAAACATTCCATGCTCATGGTTAGGAAGAATCAATACCATGAAAATGGCTATATTGT
>CAUYLG010066578.1:0-12772 GCA_963573385.1 Cacajao melanocephalus
GGGGCTTACCATCACTCCTGAATCCACTACAGAGGTTGCACCTTCCACAGCCCTGACGGCTACAGCTCCTCCTCCAAAACACCCTGAGGTGACACCTCCACCTTCAGACAAGGGTCAGACACAATATTCAAACCTGACTCAAGTCACAGTTCAGCCGCTGGACCTGGAGGTTACCATAACTGCAAAACTTACTACAGAGGTTAAACCATCTCCAGCCACAGAGGAGACCTTGACTCAGCCTCCAGACCTGGGGCTTCCCGTAAGTCCAGAACCTACTACAGAGACTGGACATTCTGCAGCTCTGGAGAAGACCACAGCTCCTCATCCAGACGAGGTTCAGACTCAGCATCCAAACCTGACGGCAGTCACAGGTGCACCTACTGATCTGGAACCTGCTCAGGATTCATTGGTGCAGCCTGAAACTTATGCCCAAAATAAGGCTATCACTGCATGGGAAGAACAGGCCTCTGCAAGCACCAACATATGTGATCTCTGTACCTGCAGAGATGAGATGCTGTCGTGTATTGATCTCAGCCCAAAACAGAGGCTCCGCCATGTGCCTGTGCCAGAGCCCAACACCTACAACAGCACCTTCACCATCTTGTAAGAATCACCTTTCCCTCCATTGTCCTCTGTGTCCCGCCTGACATGGCAGCCTTTTCCTGGAGGCCTTCCTGGGCCTTCTTTATCTCCCCAAGCCGTACTGACAGCTGACTTTCTGCTTTCACCTTTGCTTGTCCACTCTCCCTTCTCCTCATTCTCCTTTACTGTGAGGCCCTTCTCCAGTCCTTTGCTTGCGATTGCTCAGCAACATACATATTAAATGTTCAAACAAATTATTAAGAGAAGTGATACAGAAAATAATATGTGTAATATGATTTCATTTATATAATGTTATATAATGTTCAAGAAGGCAACACTAAACTATCTTGTTTATGAATGAGCTATAATAGTTAAAACTGGCTGGTCCGAAGGTAGTGAGTTATCTCAATTGATTGTTCACAGTCAGTTACAGATCGAACTCCTTGTTCTACTCTTTCCCCCCTTCTCACTACTGCACTTGACTAGTCTTAAAAAAAAAAAAAGAAAAAAAAAAAGAAAAAAAAAAGAAAAAAAATAGTTAAAACTACACTTTATTTTATTCATTTATTTATTTCGAGACAGAGTCTCGCTCTGTCGCCAGGCTGTAGTGTAGTAAGCGTCATCTTGGCTCACTGCAACCTCTGCCTCTTGGGTTCAAGCAAGTCTCTGCTTCAGCCTCCCAAGTAGCTGGGATTCCAGGCACCCGCCACAATGCCCAGCTAATTTTTGTATTTTTAGTAGAGACAGGGTTTCACCATGTTGGCAAGGATTGTCTTGATCTCCTAACCTCGTGGTCCACCCGCCTTGGCCTCCCAAAGTGCTGGGATTACAGGCGTGAGCCACTGTGCCCGACCTCTGTGAAGTAGTCTTAACCACCCTCAAGTTACAAATGAAGAAACTAAGGCTCAGGAAGAGTAAGTGACTTGCCCAAGGTCACATAGCAAGCAGGTGGCAGAGCCGGTCCTCCCTGTGATCACTGCAACTACCATGGCAGGTGAAGCCCTCCCCCATCCCACCCCTGCCCGCGCCCCCACTAGTCCCTGGCCTGTCAAGTGCAGGAATAAGAGGAAGGAGGAGGGATGGCAGTGAGTGCTCAGAGGGAAGGGAGAGACAAAGAGCCCACCTTGCTCATGTCCTTGAGCTCCTCCTCCTGCTCCATCCGCAGCTTGTTAGCTCTCTGCAGGAGGTTCTGGGCTCGCTCCTTGGCCACCTCCTCCAGGTCACTGAGCTTCTTGTTGTTGTTCCACACCATCTCCTTCTGTTTCATGATCTTCTTTCGTGTCACCACTGCATCCTAAGGGAGACCAGTCTGGCTCAGTGGGGGATCATTTCATGCATTCTGTGCCCTAGGCGCTAGCCTGGCTACCACAAGTGACCCAGTACAATGTTGCCTCTGCCACTGATGCTGTCAGAACCGGGAAGTTCCGCAGCCTGGCTTCATTCTCAGCCCTCCCATTGGCCCCGGTTGCTCCCACCTCTGCTCTCAGGTATTGCTCTTTGGTCTCCTTTCTGCAATATTTCTTCATTAAGTACACAATTCATGCCTCCTTTCAGGGTCCCCTAACAAGAGTTCCCCAGTGCATTATTATTCTGCCACGCCTCTGCAAAGGTGAAGGCTTATGGAGGTTAACTACCATGATGGCTTCCTTCTCCTTCTTGAAGGCCTGGTCCCTGGCCTCAAGCTCTTCTCTGGTCAGGACATGGGATCCCCATTTGATTCGCTCAAACTCCTCAGGACTGATGATTAGGGATTCCCCGGAGGGATCCTCTGTGGGAACACTGACACAAGAATGAACAAAGTTAGGGAGGGGAGAGGGAAAGCTCTCAGCACCACACTTCAGGCTTCTCTGCTCTCTTCCCCTCTCCCCATCATGCCAGTGGACACCCTCAATGGCAGAAGAGACTTTAAGTGTGCCATGGGTCCACTGAGGAGTAGAGGTTCCAAGTGGCGGGGGGGTGGGGGGCAGAATCAGGTAGCATTACAGGCTAAAAAGAGACATGTTAAGTCCCTTTTCTATTAGGTCCAGCTCATACGTTACCTTCTCTGCACAGCTGTCTGACCCCCCCCCACCACGTCCACCTGTGCCCACTCTGCCCCCACCAAGGCCCAATAGAACCCTTCCTCCTCTGAGCCCCCGCTGCACTCTGTTCTTACTGCCTGTATCACAGCCAGTCATGCAGCCTGTTTCCTTTATGAGCTCCTTCAGGACACAAACTCTGTCTTAACCACACTGACAGCCTAGTCTCTGGCACAGCGCCTGACACAGAGTGAGAATTCAAAACAAAGCTGTTGAATTAAACTTTTAAAACAGATTATTCCTCAAGGATGACATAAAAAGGACAAGGGGACGCCAGACAAGGTTGATATAGATGCTAGTTAGAATCCTAAGCTTCCCTGCCCATTCAGCCTAAAGAGAAGCTTTGAACACTAAATATTAATTAAAATCTATGATCAACAATAGCCAGAGACATGTCTATAGACTTCTCCTTTCTAGCTGTCCAACGCATTCAACAAACCAATAGCTAATTATAATGATTACAAGCAAATGACATACATTAAAGATGGGGGAGGGAGTAGTTAGGGGGGTGGGAAGAAAGCTGCTTCTGGGTGAGGCAGGTACATGCCACTTTAACAGGTATATACCAATAAGACACAGACGGCCTGAGACAGGAAGTGAAGCCTCATCTAACAAAGCTGGTGTGTGTGTGTTGGCGGAGGGTGGTCCAGGAGACGGACAGAATGAGTGAGTGGATTTGCAGCTTAGCCAAGATCTTGTGTTCCACAAAGCAGCGTGGCCCTGAACAGCCTGGGATCTGGAGTGACCAGGAGTGATCCAAATCCAAGAGAGCAGTTCATGCTACTTTCAGCAGCCCTGAAAAATAATCAGCGACTTGTCCTCCAGCATGTTTTCAGGACTAGATGGCTCCAAGAAGGAACCTCCCTCGGGCTCCGGGAGTGGCTGCAGGGCTCTAGCCACATCTGGCCACTTGATGCCAGGGCTGACCAGCCATGATCAGGAAGGGGCCGCAGTCCAACACAGCCCCTGGGGTGTGTCCCAGATGTGCCTTCCCAGCTGTGACACAGGCAGCATTTTCTGGAAGTTCGGGTTGTTAGCGGGTGGAGCCAGAGCAGGGAGAACAGCTGTAGAGAGTGAAGCACTAACACAAGAGCTAGACCACCGAGCACGGTGTTGGCTCAGGGCACGTGGCCGAACTAGGCCTAAGCCCCACAGGAGGGGCTCAAGCCTGGGGGCAGCTCTAGTCAGGAAGTGGGGCTGAGCTAATCCCAAAGGAACCCAGGGAGCCCCTGCAAATTTCCTCTTATGGCCTTAGAGTCTGGGAGGAAGCCAGGGGGCTAATTAGGCATCTGGTCAGTTTCCCTTTGCTTTGGATTCTTAAATGCAGTCAAAAGGAAGTGACTCATCTGGATACTTCCCTCTACCGTGCGCACTAATGGGGACTTAGAGAGGACTCACTAAGCACCTCCCCTCTACCAGTCCCTTTGAGCTCTTGCAGTCAGCCAGAAGTAAGGGAGGAGAATGAAGCTGAGAATAAACGACAATGGCAATAATAGATACAACAATGGGAGAAACAAGAGAGGCCAGGATGGAGAAGAAAGAAAGAACTAGGAAACAAAAAGGGGAAAATGAATAGGAAAGAAGTGGGGATTGGACCAACAGGATGAAACCAGGTGGGTTTACTCATCTCGCTGCAAAGATTCTTAGCAAAAGAATGGGGACAGGACAAAGAAGGGCAGGGGACTGTGTACTCACATGAGTTCTCGGACCATGTCCCGAGTGATGAGCTGGATAGTCTCTGGCTTGCGATCCAAGGCCAAGGCAGTGAGAGATTTTCGAAGGGTATGCTTATCTCGGAGGAGCACGATAGGGCTGTCGTTCTGGCCCTGGGCTGGGGACTATGAGTTCACAAAGTATAGCTTAGAAGCTTGTCATCCCCACTTCTTGCTGGTCAGTCCTAGTTTCACAGATAGAGCAGCATGATGCCCTATATCTGAGCATGGCTGGATGTGTTCTGTACTGACCAGCTTTTCTTTCTTTTTTTTTTTTTGAGACGAGGAGTCTTGCCCTGTTGCCCAAGCTGGAGTGGCACAATGTC
The DNA here is from genome assembly GCA_963573385.1 of Cacajao melanocephalus. Lineage (NCBI taxonomy): Eukaryota > Metazoa > Chordata > Mammalia > Primates > Pitheciidae > Cacajao > Cacajao melanocephalus. Next base: position 4,699 of record CAUYLG010066578.1, read on the forward strand.
AGCTCACTACAACCTCTGCCTCCTGGGTTCAAGTGATTCTCCTGCCTCAGCCTCCTGAGTAGCTGGGATTACAGGCACCCGCCACCATGCCTGGCTAATTTTTGTATTTTTAGTAGAGACGGGGTTTCACCATGTTGGCCAGGCTGTTCTCAAACTCCTGACTTCAGGTGATCCACCCGCCTGGGCTTCCCAAGGTGCTGGGATTACAGGCGTGAGCCACTGCGCCCGGCCCTGACCAGCTTTTCTGAGAACAAGTCTCTTGTTCTTATACAGACACTCATCGCAGAATAGTAGGGATAGCAGGGAGTGGGGGTCACTAGCGTGTGTCTATACCTAGACTAAAATCATCAGGAATGAAAGTAAATTTCTGGTCTGTAGTTTTTCCTCTCGCCGTGAAAGATTTTCCTTTATGAAAGAAGAAATAACTGTCTCTCTGGGACCACACAGTGAATCTGAACCAATACAATTTGTTACAGACTCTTAGAATCTATAACATTAGCAATTTTAAATTCTTTCTTACAATTAAATTACTTTAAACCACCACCACCACCACCCCCCACCACCCCCACAAAAAGGAAGCCATATTGAGGGAATTAGAAATAGCTAAATAACCTGCAGAAACCTACCCTTAAGATCTAAGGATAGTTCTCTACCAGATGATTGAGTTGGTGGTGAGGAGGTCAGTGAGTTAGAATTCAGCAAGAACACAGACTAGCTGTATGATTATTTTTTCAAAATTTTCTGACCCTGAGGGAGTTAGATAACAAGAAAATGAAGTCCCTTGTTTCAGAAAATGTCTAAACACAGGAAAGAATCTGTCATTAATGCAGCAACTGTAATCCTGAGCAGAGGCAGGGGGATGGCCCCGCCTGTCCTACCTCACTTTGCACCCACAGTCCCCTGTGTGCTGCTGCCACCTGGTGCCTGTCTCTACTTTCACGTGGGCATAACTCAGTTGTGCCACAGGCTACGTCTGCCCTCTACTGCCAGTTGAGAGACTTCCTGAACTCTTACCCACCAATAAGTCCAAAGAAACTGGACAAGGGACACGCATTTTTCTGATAGCCCCCTTTGCCAGCCAGCATGACTACTCCTGGAGAACTCAGCCAATTCCACATCTCTCTTTGCTTTGACTAGAAAACTCCACATGTACCCAAAACAAACAAACAAAAATCTAAGTGAAATTGCGTGTTGGCCGGTGGGGGTGATTCATGCCTGTAATCCCAGCATTTTGGGAGATCAAGGCAGGCAAATTGCTCGAGCTTGGGAGTTCAAGACCAGCCTGGGCAACATGATGAAACCCTGTCTTTACAAAAAATACAAAAATCAGTCGGGTGCAGTGGTGTGAACCTGTGGTCCCAGCTACTTGGGAGGCTGAGGGAGGAGAATCACTTGAGCCTGGAAGGCGGAGGCTGCAGCGAGCCGAGATTGCACCATTGCACTCCAAGCTGGGTGACAGGAGTGAAACCTTGTCTTAAAAAAAAATAAAAATAAAAAGGCCGGGCGCGGTGGCTCATGCCTGTAATCCCAGCACTTTGGGAGGCTGAGGCGGGTGGATCACTAGGTCAGGAGTTCGAGACCAGCCTGACCAACACAGCGAAACCCTGTCTCTACTAAAAATACAAAAATTAACCGGGCATGGTGACATGCACCTGTAATCCCAGCTATTCAGGAGGCTGAGACAGGAGAATTGCTTGAACAGGGAGGTGGAGGTTGCAGTGAGCCGAGATTGTGCCATTGCACTCCAGCCTGGGTGACAAGAGGGGGACTCTGTCTCAAAAATAAACAAATAAATAAAGCATTCTGTTGATCCTTTCCCTTACCAATAGGAAAACTGCTACAGAGTGAGAGTCTTCCACATGAGTTAAGAAGTCTATCGTAATCCCTCTGGAGAGTCCTCTTCGATTCACAATGAAGATGTTGAACAGCAGGGACAGACATCAACTCTTCTCTCCCCACCTACCCCACTGGCAGAGGGATTCAGGTCACGATTGCTGTCTCTCTTTCTCTCTTCTCCTTCTCTTAATCTCTCACCGCCCTTCTCTCCATGTCTCATTCTTTTTTTCTCCTTCCCTCTCTTCCTTCTCACCTACTAAACGCCATGTGTACCAAAATCAGTCAAAGCTCTATTATGCAGCTCTCTTTATCTAAAGGAGTTGTCAACCTCTTGGTCTAGATAACACTTGCAAATAAAGACCTGCTCATTTCCCAAAGCTAAGTAATTGTTTCAGTTGAGCAACTGGAAAAGGAGGATGGTTTTGTGTTGTACTCTGAGGCTATTATCCTTGGACGGAGGGGGAAGATGTTGCTCTTGTCTGCAAGCTTAACCCATCAGCCCTCCAATGTTTCCACCACGGAGCTCTCACTGAGCAACTATTGCACTCTCTGCAGCTGAGCCTCCCTTTTGACATTACAACAGATTTTTTTTTTTAAACGGGGTCTCACCATGTTGGTCAGGCTGGTCTTGAACTCCTGACCTCAGGTGATCCGCCCGCCTTGGCCTCCAAAGTGGTTGGATTACAGGCGTGAGCCACCACGCCCGGCCTACAACAGATTTTAAACACTGTGAAGACATGAGAGATTCCAGGGTAGAAGCCAGATGCCCCTGTTTATACAGGCTCCACTAGATCGCAAAGCTTTGCAGCTCAGGTCTCAGAATTCCCCTTTGTCTTCGGTCCGAGAATTACCTAAGAGAGCAAGGTTACTCAGCATCAGCTTTGTCCTGAGCTACATTTTTGGGGCTCTGCCTGCAGGTAGCATCGACTCGGAAAGACTTGTTGAGGATTACCTTGATATCTCCAAAGAGGTTCTCATCCACCTCGGAGCTCACGGCTTTGGTCCGATAGCGATTCTTATTCCTGGACCTGTTGGAAGCGGTAGAGGAGGAGCTCAGGACACCAGCTGTGCTTAGCGGCTGCAGGAAGAGGCAGAAAGTTTGGGTCATCAGTAATGAGTGGCATCCAGATCTTGGGCAGTCAACAATTCTCCAGCCCATGTCAGGGGAGTGGGTGGGCATGTGAAAAAGAAACAGGGAAAGCAGCTGTGTAAACTCTGACCCTAGGGGACAAAGAGCAACAGATGGAGGGTATCCCCACAGAGCAGGGGGGTCTCTGCAAAAAGAGAGCTCTGCGCAAAAGAGCGTTTCTGTGAAACAGTTGATCTCATAGAAGTATAGAATGGTGGTTACCAGAGGCTGAAGAGAGGAAGGGGAGGAGATGGGGAGAGGTTGGCCAATTAGTGTGCAGTTGCAGCTAGATAGGAGGAATAAATGCCGGTGCTCTGTTGCACAGAAAGGCCACTACAGTTAATGATAATGCACTGTCTATCTCAAAAGAGAGACACAATATCTAGAAGAGAGGATTCTGAGAAACATAAGTGGTGTGAAGATTAAATGAGATAAGATCAAGTATTTGATAGCACAATAGAATGACTAGAGTTAACAATAACGTAAATTACTACGTATAAACGTATATTAATATACATGTATACAATAATGTATATTAATTTATATTGTATATTTCAAACTAGCTAGAAGAGAGAATTTTTTTTTTTTTTTTTGAGATGGAGTCTTGTTCCGTCGCCAGGCTCCAGGCTGGAGTGCAGTGGCCCAATCTCGGCTCGCTGCAACCTTCGCCTCCCAGGTTCAAGCAATTCTCCTGCCTCAGCCTCCCGAGTAGCTGGGGCTACAGGCGTGAGCTACCACGCCCAGCTAATTTTTGTATTTTTAGTAGAGACAGGGTTTCACCACGTTGGTCAGGATGGTCTTGATCTCTTGACCTCGTGATCCGCCCGCCTCGGCCTCCCAAAGTGCTGGGATTACAGGCGCAAGCCACCGTGCCCGGCCAAGAGAATTTTGAGTATTCTCACTGCAAAGAAATGACAAGTGTTTGAGGTAATGGATATGCTAATTACCCTGATTTAATCATTGCACAATGTATTCATGTATCAAAACATCACACTGTACCCCATAAATGTGTACAATTATTATGTGTCAATTAAAAACAAAACTTTTTTTTTAAAAGAGCATTTCTGCAGTCGCTGAAGCTGAAGGCCAAGTCAGCCACATAGTATGGAAGTAAGGATAAAGGAAGCAGGGATGGCAGGAGAGAGAAGCAACAGTTTCTCATTATCTGCATAGGAACAGTTTCCCACAAGGACAACTTCTCTGGGGCAATTTGGGCTTGCGTCCCCAGAAATCCAGTGTCTCCTTTGCCTCCAATCTTTTCAGCCTGTGCTTCAAGGCTTTCTCACAAATGATACTACTGATTGACTTCCTTCATGTCTCCACAATCTTACAAGGTTATGGGGGGGACCACAGGATACAAAGGATGGAAAAGCGCCTCACCTACTGCTTGGCATGTGGTTGATGCCCAATAAACTTGAGGCAGTGTGTGAATAATAAATGATTACTAGCTACAATCAAGCAAACCAGTTCATAATATCCACTATTTAGCTGTTTCTCTCCCAAAACCCTTTTAATGTGCCTTAGTCATTCTTAACCACCCACTATCTTCCTATTTTGGCGAATTCCCCATCTAATATGGGAGATAGTGCTCATCTCCAACTACAGAAGCTGAAATCATCAATGTTCACCTTCCTAGCCTGGCCAAGGGACCCAGACTTAGCCAGTGAGATCGCCCTGGACTGACAATGACTAGGGAACTAGTGGTGCAAGAGACAGAACACGGAAAAGCTTTCTGACCCAAACGGCACTGGCGGCCAGACGCAGTGTCTGGGCAACACTGAGAGCGATACCAGCAGCAGCACCCTACGTACAGAGCTGGCAGTCTGAGGAGTGCAACAGTGCATCGGGGTCCTTGCCAGACCAGTCCTAGGTTTTGATTTTGGCCCTGGTTCCAGCTGCAGAACCTTCCTTAGTTGCTATTTGTGAGCTCTCCAAAACCCTCGTAACACATTCTCTTTTACTTAAATTGGAATTCTGGCTCTGTTGCTTGTAACTAAGACCCTGACTAACACAACCACCATTCCCAAAGGACAGGCAGCTTCGGCTCAGTCCCAAGAGTAGAAGTCTATCTCTAAAAGGTGGCATCTGTGAGGACCACTAGACAACTCCAGGCTTGTGAGAAAGCTGATTCAAACCTCACTCTGGAGGAGCCCACATGCCCCACTCCCCCCTCAAAACTGGGCTATCTTGAAGGAATGGGCCAGACACACTGGGTCTTCCCAAGCTTGGGACTCAGCAGCTGTCAAGGGAACAGGGTAGACAGGGAAATACACCATGTGTTCCAGGTCACTAAGCCCTGGACGGTGGTCTGAAAGCTCCTTCTGATCTGCCGTTACCAACCAGACACCCCAGCACCTGCTCCACCTGTATCAGGTTTTCACACGCAATTGGACAATTATTTTCCAGCTGTCTCTTTGCTGTACATTCAACACTGCTGTGCATGCATTTCCCTCACTGCCTGGCACAGCTAGCAAAAGGCTTACGCAGGGAGTCTCCCTCTGTATCCTCAGCCAGCCCAGATACAGTAGAGCAGAAAAGCTTGGATTTATTGAAAGGTAAATACAGCAGCCCCAAGGATGCCCAGTAACAGTCTCTGAAAGGTTATTATATGGTAGGTGGTGAGTTACGGTTCCCCTTTCCGCCAAAAATAGAATAAGAGGAAATGAATAGAAACTTCAGTAGGTGGGATTGAGGGTAAGCATTGAGAATAACTGGAAAAGGTGGAAGGCTTTGGATCATGAGTTTTGTATGTAATTAAGGGAAAAGGCACAGTGCCTGGCACATAGTAGGAACAATATAGCAATGTGCATTTGATGAAGAATGAATGAGTGAAACCGAACAAGATGACCTCTCAAGGACAGGACTGCAGACCAGATTGAGATGGATACTTTCCTGGAATACGCCTGCCTGACTCCAAGTCACTCCACCATTCCATGTTTTCCAGATCGCGTATGTGGTCTCCACTGTGGATAATAACGTATGTGAAAGGGCTTTGAAACACAGATGGAAAGTATTATTGTTTTTCATTTGTTTTCCTGTCTCTTTTCAAGGACTCTGACAGGTTTTCCCTTGTCCTAAAGTGTCCGCCAGATTGCAGGTTCCTCCCGGCCTGAGTCTGCATCTTCTGTTTCCGAAGCGCTTGGTACCCAGGTCAAGAGGAAGTCATAGCAAGGACTGCCTGAACCAGAACAGAGGAAGAAAAACAGATGACCACAGAAAAGTGGCCACTGAGCCCGACAGAGGGAGGCTCTGAACCCTAGGGTTGGGTGGCTAAGAAAACCTCATTTAGGAAATGCTGACTTTGAAGCCACAGGCCTTACACCAGGGTTAGAATAAACGGTTTTGCCAAGACTAACAAGGATTAGAGGGGTCACTGTATAAAAGTAGTAGAAAAAAATGAAGAACCAACATAAATGGAAAGTTGGATCCCTCTGGGCCAGAGGCAATAGCGAAGAAGTTCTTTTAGGAGGTGAAGGGCTGGTATTCTTCCTTGCATGACCAAGTAAATATTGCCAAGAGGCTGAACAGTGCCTAGCGAGAAGCACATCCAGTCCTGCTTGCGGGGAGACAGCTCTCGAAGGAAGGCAGCTGAGAAGGCAGGGGGGCCTGGGGAAGATGAGGACTGGGGACAGATAAAGATGCCAGCTCTGCTTTGATATTTTTGTCCTGGTGACTCAGCTGACTCCCCCTCTCTTCATAAGCCATCCAACTCCTGGAGCACAAGAATTCAGCCACAGCTAAGAGCTCTATGAGAGACTCTGATACAGAAAGATTCGCTATCAAACAAATGATGATACTGACTTACAGTCATTGATATAGGATGATCTCCATAACGTGTTAAGTTGTAAAGAAAACAGACTGTAAGAAACACATAGGGCTGGATGCATACCTATAATCCCAGCACTTTGGGAAGCCAAGACGGGTGGGATCGATTAGACTCAGGAGTTCAAGACCAGCCTGGGCAACATGGCAAAACCCCATCCCTACAAAAAATATGAAAATTAACCAGATGTGGCGACGTACACCTATAGTCCCAACTACTTGGGAGGTTGGGGCAGGAGGATCGCTTGAGCCCAGGAGGCAGAGATTGCAGTGAGCCAAGGTTAACCACTGTACTTCGGCCTGGGTGACAGAGTAAGACACTGTCTCAAAAAAATTTTAAAAAGAAAGAAAAAGAAATACGTAAGTATTTTTGGCCAGGCGCATGGCTTACACCTGTAATCCCAGCACTTTGGGAACCCAAGGTGGGTGGATCACCTGAGGTCAGGAGTTCGAGAACAGCCTGTCCAACATGGTGAAACCCCGTCTCTACTAAAAATACAAAAATCACCCGGACGTGGTGGCACACTCCAGTAATCCCAGCTACTCAGGAGGCTGAGGCAGGAGAATGACTTGAACCCGGGAGGCAGAGGTTGCAGTGAGCTGAGATCATGCCACTGCACTGCAGCCTAGGCGACAGAGCCAGACCCCATCTCAAAAAGAAAAAGAAATGCCAGGCATAGTGGCTCATGCCTGTAATCCCAGCACTTCGGGAGGCCAAGGCGGGCAAATGGTGAGGTCAGGAGTTCAAGACCTGACTGACCCAACACCGTAAAACTCCGTCTCTACTAAAAATACAAAAAATTACCTGGGCATGGTGGCAGACACCTGTAATCCCAGCTACTTGGGAGGCTGAGGCAGGAGAATCTCTTGAACCCGGGAGGCGGAGGTTGCAGTGAGCTGAGATCACGCCACTGCACTCCAACCTGGGTGATGAAGCAATACTTTGTCTCAAAAAAAAATATATATATATATGTAAGTATTCTCGCAAAGATGTTTGTATAGCAGGTATGCACCTAGAATGTATTACTGAAAGCATGTTGATAAAAAATGGACAGTATGTCAGGTTAGCTTTACCATCTTAAGATGTTTCTTGTATTGAATAATTTTCTGCAATGAGTAGATAACTTTTTATGACCAGAAAAAAAATAATAAAACTATTTTTATTTGAAAAAAATCATAGCAATGGGCCTGGTGCCCCAATTCTGAAAGCAAAAGAGTACAGACCTTAAAAAAAAAAAAAAAAAAAAAAAAAAAAAAAAAAAAAAAAAAAGACCAACCGCAATTAAT
>CAUYLG010066580.1:0-14172 GCA_963573385.1 Cacajao melanocephalus
GTCAATTTTGGAGTAGGTGTGATGTGGTGCTGAGAAGAATGTATATTCTGTGGATTTGGGGTGGAGAGTTCTGTAAATGTCTATTAGGTTTGCTTGTTCCAGGTCTGAGTTCAAGTCCTGGATATCCTTGTTAATTTTCTGTCTGGGCAACCAGTATTCTACTCTCAGTGTCTATATGCATTTGACTAATCTAGGTATCTCACAGGCGTGGCATTATACAGCATTTTTCTTCTTGTGACTAGCTAATTTCACTTAGCATAATGTTCTCAAGTTTCACCCACGTTGTAGCCTGTGTCAGAATTTCCTTTCCAAGGCTGAACGATATTGTATTAGAGAATACAGTAGTATGTATTAATAGATAATATTATACAGGATGGCTTCTTTGTATTTAGATAACTTTCTTATAATGACTTTCTTTTTCTTATAATATATGATATTGTATTCTTAAATACAATATATTGTATCATAATCTTAGAAAGAACACAATACAATACAATGAATACAGTACTATTTTTTTCTTTTTCTTTTTTTTGAGACCGAGTCTTGCCCTATTGCCCCTGCAGTGGCATAATCTCGGCTCACTGCAACCTCCACCTCCTGGGTTCAACTGATTCTCGTGTCTCAGCCTCCTGAGTATCTGGGATTGTAGGCATGTGCCACCACACTCCCCTCTTTTTTTTTTTTTTGTATTTTTAGCAGAGACAGGGTTTCGCCATGTTGGCCAGGCAGGTCTCGAACTCCTGGCCTCAAGTGATCCAACTGCCTCAGCCACCCAAAGCGCTGGGATTACAAGAATGAGCCACTTCCTGAGCCTGGCCATATTGTATTCTTTCTAAGGCTAAATACCTTGTATGTATAGATCACATTTTGCTTATTCATTCATCCATTGGTGAACATTTGGGTTGTTTTCACTTTTTGGCTATTGTAAATAATGCTGCTATGAACATGGGAAATAAAAATAATTTTTTAAAGACTCTGTTTTCAATTCTTTTGGATGTGGAACTGTGGACTCATATGGCAATTATATATATATATATACATATATATATATATATAATTTTTTTTTTTGAGGAACCACCATACTCAGTTTGTTTTTATGTCTCTGTTTTATGGATGTAGTATCTTCTCAATTCTGAGTGTTTTGTCTAGGGTTAGTTTTTTTTTTTAAATCTATGTTGAGTTTCTTTTTCTTTTTTTTTTTCCTTTTTTTAGACAGAGGCTCGCTCTGTCACCCAGGATGGTGTGCAATGGTGTGATCTTGGCTTACTGCAACCTCTGCCTCCCAAGTTCAAGTGATTCTCCTGCCTCAGTCTCCCAAGTAGCTGGGACTACAGGTGTATGCCACCATGCCTGGCCAATTTCGTATTTTTAGCAGAGATGGGGTTTTACCACATTGGCCAAGCTGGTCTCCAACTCCTGACCTCAAGTGATCCTCCCACCTCTGCCTCCCAAAGTGCTGGGATTACAGTGGCGTGAGTCACAATGCCCAGCCAATTTTCTCTTTCATGTTGCAGATTTTCCCCCTAAATGCCTGGATATTCTTGCTTGCCTATTCGTGTTTAAAAATGAGGCATTAGAAAGTCTGGCTGCAACCCTGGATGTAAGCAGGATTTGTACTAGATTAAGTTTTGGGGTGAATGATCAGGGAGTTTGCTGGTCATTTGAGGACATCCTACAGCTGGAGTGATTGGAACTTTATTCTGGGAATACTAACATCTATATAGCTGCCTTAGGTGTCCCTGGACTAGATCTGACTTTAAAAAATTTAACATTTTCCAGCTACTCAGGAGGTTGAGGCAGGAGAATCGCTGAGAACCTGGGAGGTGGAGGTTGCAGGAAGCCAAGGTCACGCCACTGCATTCCAGCCTGGGCAACAAGAGTGAAACTCCGTCTCAAAAAAAAATTTAACATTTTGGGGCATTTACTATTTGCCAGATACTATGCTAACTGTTTTGTGCATTCCCATTTAATCTGACCAATAATTACATAAGGTCGTTATTATTGTCCCCATCTTATGGAAGCAGAGACTGAGGCTTAGCGAGGTCTAAAAAGCTTATGAAGCTAGTTGGAATTCTAACCTAGGTTTCTGTGACTTCAGAGTTCCCACTCTTAACCCATATGCTATTTTGATTCTGAAGCTGAAGCTCCTATGGAGATTCAGTGGCAGCTTCATGTTGGGTCACTAAGGAAATCATCTATAAACCACAGAAACGAATCGAGACAGAGAACTGCTGAATCCAGTGGGCAGGACTTGAAGAAAATGTCTAGAATCAACTCAGTGTGGATTTAATGCTGCAGAAAGTTGTGAAACAGGAAGATAGGATGGCCTTTCTAGCATTAAAGATATAGACATGGGCTGAGCACAGTGACTCACACCCGTAATCTCAGCATTTTGGAAGGCTGAGAGGGGAAGGAAAATCCCTTGAGCCCAGGATTTGAGACTAACCTGGGCGACATAGTGAGACCCCATTTCTACACAAACACACACACACACACACACAAAGGTGTGGTGGCACATGCCTGTAGCCCCAGCTACTTGGGAGGCTGAGGTAGGAGGATTGCTTGAACCCAGGAGGCTGAGGCTACAGTGAGCTAAGATGACGCTACTGCACTTCAGCGGGGGCAGCAGAGTGAGACCCTGTATCAAAAAACAGAAAAAAATGTTCCAGCAACATTTCTCCCATGACTAAGCTCTGGGCTCTTGGAATGGGTGAGGGGTGCACTGCAGGGAAGGGGCAGCCTCCATAGGCAGCCAGCCACCTGTCCCCTCCCCTCTGATGTGATGGAGGTTTTGAGTTGTATTGACCTAGGAGGGACAATGGTGCTGCCTCCTTCCTTGGGGCTTTGGAGAAGATCTGTTTATTTATTCTTCATTCATTCATTCTTCGCCAGGTACTGTGCTAGGCACTCAGGATAAATAGACAAAACAGCTACAGTTTCTGACTCTAAACAGCTCACAGTCTACCACTTGTGACTAACAGGTGCAGAAAGGTCATATCCTGGGATAAGAGTCATGATGGTGCCTGAGAGAGGCAGTGTAGTGCAGTGGCTGAAAGCTCGAGCTTGGACCCAGCAGATGCGGATCTGCATCCTGTGTTATCTGTGCAGCTTTGTCTATTATTTCATGTTGCTAATCTTCACTTTCCTCTTTCAAAGTGTCGTTAGAATCAGGCATGGTGGTTCATGCCTGTAATCCCAGCACTTTGGGAGGCTGAGGTGGGTGGATCACCTGAGGTCAGGAGTTCAAGACCGGTCTGGCCAACACAGTGAAACCCCATCTCTAATAAAAATACAAAAATTTGCCAGGTGTGATGGTAGGCACCTGTAATCCCAGCTACTCGGGAGGCTGAGGCAGGAGAATTGCTTGAACCTGGGAGGCGGAGGTTGCAGTGAGCCGAGGTCTAGCCATTGCAGTCCAGCCTGGGCAGCAAGAGTGAAACTCCCTCTCGAAAAAACAGAACAAAACAAAAAACCAAAAACAATAACAACAACAGCAAAACAAAGTGTCGTTAGGATGAAATGAAAGAATGCGGCTGGACCCAGTGCCTCAAGCCTGTAATCCCAGAACTTTGGGAGGCTGAGGCAGGTGGATCACCGGAGGTCGGGAGTTCAAGACCAGCCTGGCCAACATGGTGAAACCTCATCTCTACTAAAAATACAAAAATTAGCCAGGTGTGGTGGTGTGTGTTTGTAATCCCAGCTACTTGGGTGCCTGGGGCAGCAGAATTGCTTAAACCCGGGAAGCAGGGGCTTCAGTGAGCTGAGATTGCTCTACTGCACTCCAGCTAGGGCAACAGAGCAAGACCCTGACTTGAAAAAGAAAGAAAGAAAGAAAGAAAGAAAGAAAGAAAGAAAGAAAGAAAGAAAGAAAGAAAGAAAGAAAGAAAGAAAAATGCATGGTAAGTGCTGAGCTCAGTGCCTGGTATATACTGAGTGCTCAATATGGGAGCTGTCATTGTGAATAACATGGGCCAAGCATGCCAGAAGTCTGTAGGAGAGGATGACTCCTTGCTCTGCCTGTAGGTGAGGAGGAAGGTGGGAGTCAGGGAGGGCTTCACCCAGGAAGTGGTCACTAGGCACCAATGCTTCCTTCCTAAGAAAGGCCCGCCAGTGATACCTTCTCCTGTCCCACCACCCCAAGGAGCCACATTTTTGACCATTGAGAAGCAGCCTCCAATAAGGGAGAGCCTCTTTAAGGCCACTTGGGCCCTGCCCATGATGCCAGATTTCTGCTGCCATGTTGTTTGCCTTCTCTGTTGGGTGCTTTCTGGGAGATACAAGAATGCACAATGAACAAGCGAACGTTTATTGTGACACCAGTGTGTCACATGGTGTCACAGACTCTTTTGCATGTATTATCTACTTAATCTTACCCCATTCTCCCCTGGAGGAGGCAATGATTCTTCACATTTTGTATGATGAAAGTGAGGCCCTGGGACATTAAATTAATCACCAGGAAGCTGCAGGTGGCAGACAGAGCCAAGATTCAGTCCCCAGCGGTCTGGCCCCACGTTGATACTCTTTCTGCCATCCTGCAGCTGCCTTCTGCTTGTGGAATCATCAGCCAGGAATTGTGGTTCAGGAAGGGACTGTGGAGATTTGTTTGGAGCTTTTAGCTCCATAGTTGGAAAAACTCTCTGGCACACAGAACTATCCTGCCACTCAGTCAGGATCAGGAGGAGGAGACGCCAAGGGGGGTCTGCCTCTCCCAAGCTGTACAAGTGCTCGGTGACATTGCCACATCTGCCCCAATACCCTCCTTCCTGGAACATACCGTAGCCCCCATGGGGCTGGGCGCGGTGGTTCACGCCTGTAATTCCAGCACTTTGGAAGGCTGAGGTGGGTGGATCATCTGAGGTCAGGAGTTCGAGACCAGCCTGGCCAACATGGTGAAACTCCATCTCTACTAAAAAATACAAAAAATTAGAGGGGCATGGTGGTGGGTGCCTGTAATTCCAGCTGCTCATGAAGCTGAGGCAGGAGAATCGCCTGAGCCCGGGAAGTGAAGGTTGCAGTGAGGAGAGATCGCACCACTGTACTCCAGCCTGGGTGACAGAGCAAGACGCCATCTCAAAAAAAAAAAAAAAAAAGACTACTCCCATGTGCTAGGACTCCAGGAGCCTGTGGTCCTTGCTTTTTGTTTTTTGTTTTTTTTCGAGATTGGGTCTCTGTCGCTCAGGCTGGTTTGTAGTGGAGTGATCACAATTCACTGCAGCCTTGACATCTTGGGCTCAAGCAATCCTCCCACCTCAGCCTCTTAGTAGCTGGGACTTCAGCCCGTGGTCCTTCTGATGGCTGTCAGTGCTGTAGTACTCTCCTGTGGCACGGAGCACAGCAGCTGCAGACTGTGTGAGAAGCGGAGCATCCAGGCAGGCTCCTCTACTCAGTGCCAGGCTTTTGGCAACTCGTTGCCTCCTCCTTGTGGACATTTGTCTCCAGCAGGGTCTCAGAACTTGGTGACAGTGTCATCAGAGAATTGAGAAGCTCAACAGCCCTGCGGGGAGGAACTTCTATTGCCCAGTCTTCAGGGAGAGCCAGTTGAAGTGATAAAAAGCCAGCAAAATTTACCTGGACTTCTTTCAGCCACTCTTTCTGCTCTATTTCTTCTCTCTCATGTGGCATAGCCCTTTTTCCATGTGAGAAATATGCTTTTAGGAGAGAAAATATGTCATTTACATTGTACTGTGATTTTAACTGCACATGTTACCTTTGGGGAAGCATGTGCTCTTCAGGTTTTATCCTTGACTGTGGGTGTTACAGGTGGTTTTCTCCATAGCAGCAGCAGATGTGTGTGCATGCATGCGTGTGTGCTCTTTGTGTGGGAGGGATCATAATTTTGAGAGCCTTTGCTGAAATCGCACTTTACTTGGCCATGGAATCCCCTCTTAAACAACCTGCCCTGCTTGCAGTGATCAGTGGGTTCAAGTTCAGGTATTTTCTCTGGGCTCCTTTTTCCTGGTGTTTGTGATTGTTTTCCTCAAGGCACACAGCTGAGCACTAAAACTGGGAAGAGAATTCAATCCCTTCTTCCAAGAGCTGATGATGCATCATGTCAAATCATTTATTCATCTGTTAACCTGGCCTTTCTTTAAATTGGACCTCAGGGTGCACAGATTTGGGCTAATCATTATAATGGAATTCTGACACACTCATCATTCACCCATGGACTGACCACTTTCATTCATTCATTTATTCCAATGTAATTAGGCCCTGTAAGCCCAGCTCAAAAGCTAGGGCCTTGACAATAACCTACGTTTAACCATATACTCCTCCCACCCCACTCCCTAAATTAGGAATCATCCTGATTTCTCTGTCCATCAATCCTTTATTTTCCTTTGTAGGTTTTTTTTTTGTTTTTTTTTTTAACAGATGGGGTTTCACCATGTTGGCCAGGCTGGTCTTGAACTCCTGACCTCAGGTGATCCACCCACCTTGGCCTCCCAAAGTGCTAGGATTACAGGCGTGAGCCACCATGCCCAGCCATTTTTTTTTTCTTTTCTTATTTTTTATTTTTATTTTTTAAGACAGGGTTTCACCATGTTGGTCATGCTGGTCTTGAACTCCTGACCTCAGGTGATCCGCCCGCCTTGGCCTCCAAAGTGCTTGGATTACAGGCGTGAGCCACCACACCCAGCCCCCTTTTAGGTGTTTTTATTGCATCCATACGCATTCCTAAAGATGCCTTTAAAAAATTTAATTTTTTTTTTTTTTGAGATTGAGTGTCGCTTTGTTGCTCAGACTGAAGTGCGGTGGTGAGATCTCAGCTCACTGCAACCTCCGCCACCCGGGTTCAAGTGATGCTCCTGCCTCAGCCTTCTGAGTAGCTAGGACCACAGGCATGTGCCACCATGCGTGGCTAATTTTTTGCTTTTAGTAGAGATGAGGTTTCGCCATGTTGGCCAGACTGGTCTTGAACTCCTGACCTCAGGTGATCCACCTGCTTTGGCCTCCCAAAGTGCTGGGATTACAGACACGAGCCATTGCACCCGGCCTTTTCTTTCTTTTTTTAGAGATGGGGTCTTGCTATGTTGCCCAGGATGGTCTTGAACTCCAGGGCTCGAGCCATCCTCTTGCCTCTGCCTCCCTAAATGCTGGGATTACAGGTGTGAGTCAATGTGCCTGGCTGGTTGCTTTTTTGGTTTAAGATTATACTGCTCAGATTCTGCTGTATTGTGGCAGGTCTGTTGTTCTGACTGCTGCATAACGTTCTGCTGAGTGAATAGTCCACATTTCTTTCATCTGTTCTTCCACTGAAGGAAATGTGGGCTGTTCTGGTTTCATCTTCTGTGAGCAGTACTGCAGTGAACTTTCACATACACGTCTCCTGTTGTCTGTGTGCAAGTTTCTCTTCATCTTCCCATGTGAGAAGCGATTATTAATTAATTTATTTGTTTAGAGACAGAGTCTTGCTCTGTCGCCCAGGCCAGAGTGCAGTGGCGTGATCTTAGCTCACCGCCACACCCACCATCTTCCGGGTTCAAGTGATCCTCCCACTTCAGCATCCCAAGTAGCTGGGACTACAGGTGTGCACCACCACACCCAGCCAATTTTTTGTATTTTCAGTAGAGTCAGCATTTTGCCACGTTGCCCAGGCTGGTCTCAAACTGCTGAGCTCAGGTAACCCACTCGCCTCTACCTCCTATCATGCTAGGATTACAGGTGTGAGCCACCGCGTCCGGCTAGAAGCATTTATTTCAAGTTGGCTGCATGTACTGCCCATGCTCAGGTCACACATGGCTGGGCAGTGGGGGCTGTGGGGCTCTGCAGGAAAGTCGTGTGACTTATGGAGAGGAACCTGGGATTCTGGCTCAGAAATGGCATTCAAGGTCTACCTGAGCCACTTATAAGTTATGTGACTTGGACCACTTTCTTGACTTCTTTGAGTCGCAGCTTTCATATATTAAAACAGAGGCCAGGTGCCGTGGCTCATGCCTGTAATCTCAGCACTTTGGGAGGCCGAGACAAGTGGATCACTTGAGGCCAGGAGTTCGAGACCAGCCTGGCCACTATGGTGAAACTCTGTCTCTACTAAAAATAGAAAAATTAGCCAGGAGTAGTGGCACATGCCTGTAATCCCAGCTACTGGGGAGGCTGAGGCAGGAGAATCGCTAAAGCCCAGAAAGCGGAGGTTGCAGTGAGCTGAGATTGCACCATTGCACTCCAGCCTGGGCCACAGAGTGAGACTGTCTAAAAAAAAAAACAAAAAACAAAAGGAATAAGGTATGAGGAGAGGTCAAAGCACTGCTGGGAGGAGGCACTGCAGTGCAGGAGCGGGACTGCATGGCAGGTATGCATGCCCTCTTTGAAGTCAGCACATAGGCTCACATGCACCAGAGCACTTCACTTACTAGCTTAGGACCTGAGGCACACACTTACCGTTTGGAGTCTGTTTCCCTGTGGTCTGTGCTAATTGCACTGAGCGCTGAGGGCTTTCGGGTGGATTCAATGAGAGAATCCATCAATCCTTGCCCTGGTGGCTGGGGTACTCAGTCAGTGTGAGCTTCTGCTGTAGACCTTAGACTAGCGTGGGCTTCGTACACAGGCTGTGTCACTAGGGTGGGACACTGCAGAGAAGATTCAATATCAGATTCAGCCTATTACTATTAATTTAACATATTAATTAACATATTACTATTACCCTGTACAGATTTCAAATATCAGGTGTCAGAAATACAGATTTCCCCAGACTTTCTTGTTCAGACTATCCTGGGGTGAGGCTTGGGCACTTGCATTATTATAAAGTTCTAAGAGTGACTCTGACATGAAGACAAGCTCAGGAACTCCTGGAATGATGGCATCAATCAATGTGCCCTGGAAAACCATTCAGAAAGGGCTTCAGTTTCCCAAGAGAGATGAAGAACTTTAGTTGAGCAGGAGACAGGCACTGGGTAGAATTAAGAAGAGAATCTAGACTTATTAGGGGAGGGGGAAGGATATGACCTAGACCGCCACATTGCACGTTCATGTAGAAGACGGTGTTAATGACCCTACTGTCACCTCCAGAGCATGGCATGGTGTTGTCTGCCTTGGGGTCTCCTAAAACTGGGCAACATATTTGAGTGTCACCACCAGGAATAACATCTAATGATATTGTTTACAGGGTTTCTCTCTAGAGCCAGACTACCTAGGCTTGACTCTAGAGTCATCCCTTATAGTTGTACGACTTCAGCTATGTCACTACAACTTCTCTTTGTTTCAATTACCTCATCTGTAAAACAGGAATAATAATGATAATGATGTATATCTTGGCTGGGCGTGGTAGCTCACACCTGTAATCCCAGTACTTTGGGAGGCCAAGGCAGGAGGATTACCTGAGGTTGAGAGTTTGAGACCAGTCTGATCAATGTGGAGAAACCCCTTCTCTGCTAAAAATACAAAATTAGCCAGGTGTAGTGGCACATGCCTGTAATCCCAGCTACTTGGGAGGCTGAGGCAGGAGAATCGCTTGAACCAGGGAGGCAGAGGTTGCTGTGAGCAGATATCATGCCATTGCATTCCAGCCTGGGCAACAAGAGGGACACTTCGTCTCAAAAAAAAAAAAGATGTATCTCAGGCTGTTGTAAAGTTAAAGTGGGTTAATATGGAGGGCTTAATAAAAAGGCTTAGAATAGTGTCCACACTTAGACAGTGATATGTAGGTGTCAACTGTTGCCTTCATCTTTGTCTTTGTCTTCATCATTATCATTGTCACTATTCTGCCACAATTCCATTTATTATAGAAGTGAATATAAATGCATTTTTTCTAAAATGCACTATTAAGGAAAAGAATAGGGGAGGGCTAGCTATTGTTTCCCTCTCCCTACTGGTTCGAGGAAGAAAGATGCAATTTTTCAGTACACTAAAAACGTGGAAAATATTGCTAGTTATCCTCCAACTCTCCCCTTTTTAGTAACAAGTTTTGGCTGGGCACAAAATTCAAAAACCATTTCTCAGCTTCCTTTGCAGTGGGTGTGGTGACATAACTGAGTTCTGGCCAATGGGATGTGTGAGCAGAAGTCAAGCCCAGAGAGAGGTTGGAGCAAACCCTCCTCTTCCTCTCTTCCCTTCCTCTGGGTGGGATGCAGGGGTGGTGGTGGGTGCTGGAGCAGCCATCCTGCGCTGAGATGGAAGCTTGGTGCTGGATGGTAGAGCCACCGGCTGGAAGAACCCTGAGGCTGTGGAACTGCCACATCAGCCTGGGACTGCTTACTCTGGCATGTTGGAGAAAAAGTAAATAGATTTCTATCTTGTGTAGGCCCTATGTAAGTTGGCTTTCAATACAGTAGCTGAATGGGTATTTCTAGTTAATACAGTTGTTACATGTATAAGGAACAAACATTCTACCAGGTGGCCAAAAGAGCAAAGGAATAGGCAGAGAAGGAAGACAAATCCTTATTTGAATGACGTAAAGGAAGAGACATGGGGAAGGAGGGAACAGGGCTGGATCCAGGGTGGGGTGAGGTGAGGGAGGTGTCTATTGTCAATGACTCTCAAGGTCATGGCTGCACCCAGGCAGCCTCCATAGATTTTGTGCCCTAGGTGCCTCTCTTGCCTTGCTGTGATCTGGACCATGGAAAAGAGAAAAGATGGGTAATAGAGGGATAAGAACTGAAGAAGAGGGATGAGGGTAATGTGGAGAGAGAGGAGAGGGTGGTGATTGACTTAAATGAAGAGGAATAAAAGGAGAAGAAAGGAAGAGGGGAAAGGGGAAATAAAAAAGTAAAGAGTAACCTTCAAGTTAGTAACTCAATGTGGAAAGTTTTAAATGCAGAGAGAATATTTCCTCACACCTAATATATTAGAAGTGGGAACAGATGGAAGGTCTTATTTCATCTTCCTGCCCTAAAAATTAGGCCATGGGCAGGGAGAAAAATACTGCAATCAACAGGAAGAATGTGACAGAGGACAGGGACTTGTGACTGTCAGGTGAGTGTCAGCAGATCCAACGTATCACAGCCGGATTTGAAGTAAGGTCACTGGCAGTGGATGTGGCTGAACCAGAGAGGAACCTACTTTTAAGACAAGTTATGAGAATGGGCTTTTGGTCTTATTTCTAGAAGGCCACATCGTGGGTGTCCTAGTTGCCTTGTGCTGACCTATCAGCTATGGCATCAGGATCTGCCCGGTAATTAGTGGCTGTGAGACACACTAAATAAAGCCAGCCCTGAATCGTTTCCCGTAGTCCAGCACTGTCTGCCTTTTACACACCCAGGCATTTCATGACCTCATTGTCAGTCCTGCAGTTTCCTACAGCATGAAGCAGAGAAGAGGAGATTCAGACTCCAGGGAGGGGGCCATCAGATAGGGCGCAGACACCCTGAACATTGCAATTGTCTAGAATTGCTGTTCGGTCCAAAACTGATGGTTGTACCTGCAAACATAACTCAGATAGGGCTTTGTTTCCTTCAGAGAGCTGGGAGAGGGTGTTGGTGGAATGGAGGTGGATGATTGGCAGACATAGAAGGAGAGATCACTCATCTTTCTTAGGGGAAGGCTGTAAGTCTGAGAGGAGGTGGCCTCTGTTGATCTATCATCTCCTTCTGGATAAATTACTCCTTTACTTTAGTGGACCTTTACTTTACTTTAGTGGGGAAGGAGCAGAAAGAATGGGTGAGAATGTGAACTTGAGTCAGACTGGTGTGATCTATTATAGGAAGTATTAGCTATTATTAGGGCTGGGTACAGTGGCTCATGCCTGTAATCCCAATGCTTTAGGAGGCTGAGGCTGGCGGATCATCTGAGGTCAGGAGTTTGAGACCAGTCTGGCTAACATGGTGAAACCCCGTTTCTACTAAAAATATAAAAAATTAGCTGGGTGTGGTGGCATGAGCCTGTAATCCCAGCTACGCAGGAGGCTAAGGCAGGAGAATTGCTTGAACCCAGGAGGCAGAGGTTGTAGTGAGCCAAGATTGCGCCATTGCACTCCAGCCTGGGCAACAAGAGCAAAACTCCGTCTCAAAAAAAAAAAAAAGTATTAGCTATTATTATTAGAAATAGTTTCTCACAGTGTACAGCATGCATATTTAATGTGACATTGGATTGAATAGCAGGGGATTGCATGCAAAGGGTTTAGTGTCAAGGGAGGTCTGATCTATAAACCCACGTGGTTGAGGTGGAAGGGACTGTCCCCTCTGCCTCTCCCACTTCCTCTTCCAGCACTTTCCCCACCCTCCTTATCTGCTTTCCTCAAGAACCACCCTCAGGTTGCATTTGCTGGTCTTCAGCTGTCTTCCACTCCTACCTCCATAGAAATGGTATTTGCAGAGATCACTAGTGTCCCTCTTACTGCCAGACCCGCAACCGCGGGGCCATTCTCCTTTGCATGTTTTCTTGGACTTCAAGGCTGGTGCCTTTCCTCCTCCTCCAAACCCCAGCCTTCTTGGCTCTCGTGGCTCTGTGCTCTCTGGATTTTCCACCTATTTGCCTTTTTAGTCATGTCCTCTTTTTTTCCTGGATTCCTTGTCTTCTTTCCATTCTTTAAATGGCATTTACGCCCAGGGTTCTGCCCTGCTTTCTTCTTTTCCTTCTGTACGCTCACTGGATGATTTCAGCCACTTTCATGATTTCAACTCCTGCTTGAGATCAGCTACTGCCCTCAGGCTCAGATATCCCCCAGCTGCATGGCTGTGATGCGGGCGATGTGCTGCCGTGCTCAGTGACCCTGGCCACAGTGGATTAGTCCAGGATGGGGCACCTGATGAAAGTCAAGCCAATCTCAGTTCTTCCCAGGCAGCGTTTCGTTTTTCTTTTAACGGAGGCTAAGGAAGACAGTAAGGCTTTCTCTGGAAGTAAAACTCCTAAGATGGAAAACATGAACGAGGTTAGTGGCCACCTTTCCCTCTTCTTGGAGAAAGCTGTCTTTAGGGTGAGGGAATAGAGCTCAGAAAGGACAAGGAAGAGAGAATCCAAGGGCGGTTTGATTGGCTGTTCCAGTTGTCCCCAACACTCAACAGGATCCTTGCCGTTCCCACGGGATTTCTTTGAATGATAGGGGATACCCTCGTCTTCCTCTAATGCATGTCCCCCTTTGCCTAAGTGTGTTCTAGGTAGATTTATAGAACTGTGCCGTTTCCTCTGGATAAATGATGACTGAACAGGCACAATGACGAGGCACAGGCACTCGGTGTGAACTGAGAATCTGCCACAGGCCCAGGTGCTTGGCTTGGAGCTGCAGAGAAGCCTTGCAAGCATTTTTTAAAAAAAAATTCCCGAAAGCACTGGCATTCATTTTCCTTCTTATCTCCAGAGATGCCTCCTGCTTTCAGCCTCATGAGACACAATCATTAATCAACATTAATCCTGAGATAACCGCCCTGGGCCAGACACGACAGGATGCACTTTATCAACCTCTTAATTTAGTGTATGTTTTAGGTGGAAGCCAGACAGGACAGAGTTTCCCCAATCTATCAATTCCTGCTACTGCTTCTTTTTGGAAAATCAACTCTGAATCCCACCCCCCGCTAAAAAAATCGTGGGTTTTTAGCTTGAAATCTTGGAGGTGAAAGGGTGCCAGGTGAAAGGCTGGTCCAAGGAAGATGGCCATGATGGAAAAAAAAGGGAATATTTTGTGTAATAGGATCTCAATTTCAGAAAAAAGATACACACCCAGAATAAATAGGGAAGTATTGTCACCAGAATGTTAGCAGTACGATAACGAAGTTGTGGTGTTATTTTTTTCTCTTTTCCCAGATCTTGCAACATTTGTATAGTCAGTATATGTTACATTTAAATCAGGAAACAAAAAAAATGAATGAATTAATTCAAGTTATTCTCTTTCTTAAGCTGGGTGGGGGTACATAGGTGTGCATTTTATTATTCTTTATAACTTATTTATAGGTTGTATGTATTCTTTGTAGAAAATATTTAATGCTTTAGCTTTTTGGTTGTAGAACCTCTTGTTCAAATAAAACATAATCTGGAGGCCAGGCATGGTAGCTCACGCTTGTAATCCTAGCATTTTGAGGGGCTGAGGCACATGTTTCACTTGAGGCCAGGAGTTCAAAACTAGCCTGGCAACATGGCGAAACCCAGTCTGTACTAAAAATAAAATGTAGGAGAGAGATCCAAGATGGCCGATTAACAACAGCTCAGGATTGTAGCTCCCAGTGAAAGCGCAGAGAGCGAGTGGACGCCGCACTTTCAGACGAATTTTTGTTGCCCTCAGACTAGGAGATTCCCGGCGGAGGAGCCACA
>CAUYLG010066581.1:0-17207 GCA_963573385.1 Cacajao melanocephalus
TTGGGCTGAGACAATGGGGTCTTCTAAATATACAATCATGCACCTGCAAATAGAAATAATTTGACTTCCTCTTTTCCTAATTGAACATCCTTTATTTCTTTTTCTTGCCTAATTGCTCAGGCTAGAACTTCCAATACTATATTGAATAGGAGTGGTGAGAGAGGGCATCCTTGTCTAGTGCCAGATTTCAAAAGGAATGCTTCCAGTTTTTGCCCATTCAATATGATATTGGTTGTGGGTTTATCATAAATAGCTTTTATTATTTTGAGATATGTTCCATTGATACCTAGTTTATTGAAAGTTTTTAGCATAAAGGGCTGTTGAATTTTATTGAAGGTCTTCTCTGCATCTGTAGAGATAATCATGTGGTTTTTGTCTTCAGTTCTGTTTATATGATGGATAACATTTATAGATTTGAGTACGTTGAACCAGCCTTGCATCCCTGGGATAAAGGCTACTTGACTGTGATGGATAAGCTTTTTGATGTGCTGTTGCATTCGGTTTGCCAGTATTTTATTGAAGATTTTTGTATCTATGTTCATCATGGATACTAGCCTGAAGTTTTCTTTTTCAGTTGTGTCTCTGCCAGGTTTTGGTATCAGGATGATGTTGGTCTCATAAAATGAGTTAGGGAGGGTTCCTTCTTTTTGTATTGTTTCGAATAGTTTCAGAAGGAATTGTGCCTTTGGAATAGTTTCAGAAAGAATTCACCAGCTCCTCTTTGTATGTCTGGTAGAATTCGGCTGTGAACCCGTCTGGACCTGGACTTTTTTGGGTTGGTAGGCTGTTAATTGCTGCCTCAACTTCAAACTTTGTTATTGGTCTATTCAGGGTTTCAACTTCTTCCTGGTTTAGTCTTGGGAGGGTACAAGTATCCAGGAATGTAAACATTTCTTCCAGATTTACTGGTTTATGTGCATAGCAGCTGTTCATAGTATTCTCTGATGGTAGTTTGTATTTCCGTGGAATCAGTGGTGATCTCCCCTTTATCATTTTTTTTATTGCATCTATTCGATTCTTCTCTCTTTTCCTTTTTATTAGTCTGGCTAGCGGTCTATTTTGTTGATCTTTTCAAAAAACCAGCTCTTGGATGTATTGATTTTTTGAAGAGTTTTTTGTGTCTCTATCTCCTTCAGTTCTGCTCTGATCTTAGTTGTTTCTTGTCTTCTGCTCACTTTTGAGGTTTTTTTTTTTTTTCTATCTTGCTCCTCTAGCTCTTTCAATTTTGATGATAGGGTATCAATTTTAGATCTTTCCTCGCTTCTCATGTGGGCATTTATTGCTATAAATTTCCCTCTAGACACTGCTTTAAATGTATCCCAGATATATTTCTCCTAATGTTATCCCTCCCCAACCCCCCCACTCACCCAACAGGTCCCGGTGTGTGATGTTCCCCTTCCTGTGCTTACCAATCCTCTTCAACACAGTATTGGAAGTTCTGGCCAGGGCAATCAGGCAAGAGAAATAAATAAAGAGCATTTAAATAGGAAGAGAGGAAGTCAAATTATCTCAGTTTGCAGATGACATGATTGTATATTTAGAAAACCCCATCGTCTCAGCCCAAAATCTCCTTAAGCTGATAAGCAACTTCAGCAAAGTCTCAGGATACAAAATCAATGTACAAAAATCATAAGCATTCCTATACACCAATAATAGACAAACAGAGAGCCAAATTATGAGTGAACTCCCATTCACAATTGCTACAAAAAAGAATAAAATATCTAGGAATACTTACAAGAAATGTGAAGGACCACCTCAAGGAGAACTACAAACCACTGCTCAAGGAAATAAGAGAGGACACAAATAAATGGAAAAAATTCCATGCTTACTGATAGAAAGAATCAATATCATGAAAATGTTCATACTGCCCAAAGTAATTTATAGATTCAGTGCTATTCCCATCAAGGAGGACTTTAAAATGTGATCTTGGCTACAACTCTCTGACCCAGACAAGAGTGACAGGTGTGACAATTATTTCTGAAGCAAATTATACAGAAGAGGAATGGCAACTATCTGAGCCTTCATACCTAGGTTGGATTATAGATCTAGGTACAGCATTGTCTAAAACTCTGCAATTAAATAATCATTCCTTTGACTTCAGCTTTGCCTACAGGAGGCATGAGCCCTTCAATATTCAGAGTAAGTTTAGAATGGTCCAGAGCTGATGATTTCTATGAGAAAGGACAAGGCTGGACCCTCTACACAATTATGTGGGATTGTACTGAAGCCCATTCATTTTATGTCAGCTAAAATCATTTAGGGACCTCCCTTTAGGCCTGGTGTGGAGGTCCCAGAGAAAACAGCCAACCATTCTACAGTCTAGGAAATTGACCAGAATGTGGCAGGAAACTAACTTCTATTTCCAGACAACATATTAAAATTTTTGAAGTCTTGTAAATAATTTAAGTAGTCTAATACTCATTAACTTTAATGTATTCTTCACAACTGCTTCCATGAAATACTGATATGTGAGCTATTTTGTTTCCTTTTCCTTTTTTTTTTTTTTTTTTAGCTTAATGAAGCTTTTAGTCTTATTGTAAGCAGCATCATTTATAATGGAAAATAGCCTCCTTGGGAAGCACAACAAAATATCTCCCAAAAATAATAGAAGAGAAAGGCAAGCAAATTGTTTAGATCTTCCTCCCAGTTTTCTACCTGACCAAAAGCTGTCAAAAACCTTGGCTGGGATCCTGGAATTATGAAGGACAGTACCAATCCTACTAGCACATAGTACATAATGGTCACACAGTCCACCAGCATGTGGCTTCACAAAGCAGCAGGGGCAGGAGATGGTGGCGGCAGTCCTTGTTCTGACACAAATCACTAAGTGACCTTGGACAAGTCACATTAGCCTCCCTGAGCCCTTCTCTTCATCTGTCAAATTGGCATCATGATACTGACATATACTACACAGAACTTTCAAAGTTTAGATAAGTGCAGGGAGCAGGTTGGAGATACAACTGTTTCTGGTTGCAAGTGTCTCAGAGATGGCAAAGGTTCTGTGCTCATGCGTGTGACTCCACAAGTCACTGGACCAGTAAAAAAAAAAAAAGAAAGAAAGAAAACAGGAAGAGAAAGAGGAACCTGAAGGTTATTTGAATCTTCTGTGACCAAAATTCCTTCTCCTACTCTACTTCATTTCCTGTTCTATTCTTCATCCTTCAACTTACCCTACCCTACCATTTACATGTACCTCAAGACAGGGTCCCAAGACAGGGTCCTAGTCACGATACAGGTAGTTGCTCAGGGGCTTCCATTGTCAGCGGCCCAATTCCCCCACCCCTTCATTCATTCCTCACACTACTTTATTCAACAGCTCTAGGATTCAACTGTTGCATAACACATCACATTTCTACCTCTTTTTACTCAATCATGTTAACCCCAAAAGAGGTTCTTCACAGTTAGGTGGAAATAATTCAGATCTGCTGATTTCTACTTTAAAAGCACCATAATAATGCTGAAGCAGATCTCACACCTGCCCCCCAATTCCAGCTATGTTCAAACCTGAACTATATTTTCTTGAGTTTTCTTAATCTGCATGCTAGATTAATTAATGCTCCGTGCCTTTCTTCCCAATTGTCCTTTCATTTATGCTTGCAATAAACCTGAGATAGATAAAGAAAAACCAAGGCATCACCCAGTTATGAGGTTTCTTCCTAGGCACAAAGAACATCATTAACCTTTGCACTATGTCCTCCCTCTCTCCATAAACACATGCTCACACCACTTGTGCCTGGATGATGACTCTCATCTCCTGTGCCACAGTCACAGTGTGCATTTTCTTTTTATGTGAAAAAGATAATTTTAATTTCTAGTCATATTTCTTATGAACACTGAAAACTCTCCCTATGATATTTGACCCGTATATTGAGAAGTCATGCCCTAGGCATATTTTAATCGGTTAAGGTAAATTGACAAGTAATTTGATGCTTTACTTCTCGCTAAATTTCTAACATCATTTCTTTGAAATCAGTTTCTGCAGTTTAAACAAGTCACTTTTTCTTGATCTTCTGAATTTTCTTTAATATAAAATTCAGACTGATCTGCAAGAAATTTCAAGATTGAAGTACAGTAAAGGTGAGCTAGATGCTGCACTTTATGTGATATAATAATTATTTTTACCGCATCACCTGTATTTCACTAAGGGAATGTAATAAACAGGAGATGAACACTGTTAAATAGAGTTTTTCTTGTTTTCTACGTGACTGAATATTCTGATATTTTCATTACAGATTCCAAAAAGAAACAAATGACGGTATGCCTGATTTTACACAGCATTGGGCTAAGGGCTAGAAAAAGGAACTCCAATACATGTTTATTGAGTATGTGCAATGTGCCAGTCACTGTGCTTGGTTGGGGACAAGTGTGAGCAAGATAGAATCTCTGACCTTTAGCAGCTTATATGCTGGTGGGGGAATGCAGTCATGTGAAAAGTTATAATTCCATATGATAAATGCTATTAGAAAGGAAAGCAAGACCCAAAGAAGGGACCTTATCCCAGATTACCAAGAGGTCAGAAAACATTAGTAGCTGGTTAAGAGAAAAAAAGGAAAGGGATGAAGATAACAAAGTGAGACAGGGGCCCAGACACTGAGGGTCTTGTAGGTTATATTGAGAAGTTGACTTCACTTTGAGAGAGATGTAAAGTTATTGCAAAATATTTAAACAGAGAATGAACATAGTCAGGTTTTTGGGGAAAAAAAACATTCTGTCAGTAGTATGGAGATTAATTCAAAGAAGAGACAGTCTGGAGCCACGAAAAATTAGGACAGAGATGGTAGCAGCCTGCTCTAGGGTTGGCAGTAAAGTTAGAAGGAAAATGGTTTTGCTAAATATTTAGTAGTAGAATCAATAGGACATGGTGATTGGTTGAATGTAAGGACTCAAGAATGATGCAAGCATAGAAGTAAGGAAGGATGTGCTATTTGAAAAATCTATAGCACAATCCCAATGAGATTCTGAATAAATTGTTGAATACATAGATCTGGAGCCCAAAAGTAACATAGGGTCTAGATGAATAGTTGTGAACATTGTCACTTCCAGGTGTAATTGAAATAAATAAGATTGCCGAGGGAGTGTGGAGGTGAAGGGGAGTGTGTAGAGAAGAAGAGAAAGTCCAAAACAAAACCCTGAGAAGCTTCAGCACTGAAAGGACTCCATAAGGTAAAAGAGCTTGCAAATAAAACAGAAAATTACTGGCTAGAGATGTAGGAGGAAACAAGGGGAGTGCAGTGAGCATGGGTGCCCTAGGAACCATGGCAATACCAAGCAGATATTTTAAAAGGAAGAATGAATGCTCAGACACCAATGGACAACATTCTATGTAGCTGAAAAGGAACTTGAAAAAAATATCCTTCAGTTGTGCATTTTAGGTAATCAGGATTCAGCAAAGGAAAACTCAGAGATAAAAAAATTAAAGCACCTAAAATTAGTAAGTATCCTTGCACATCCAATGATTTACCCACCAGTTCTGTGAAGGGAGCTGCAGTTGGGATCAGAGAGATCTGAGCCAAAATCCTATCCCTGTCAGTAACAAGAGATGTGATCTTAGGACAGTCAAATGAACTCAGATTTTCCTTATCGGCAAAATGAAAATAATACCTCTACTGCAGGATTGTTGGAAAGATTACAGATATAAAGAGCTTAGCAATGGGTTTACCACATTGTAGTGCTTATTAGTAAATGTCTGGTGAATCTGAATGCATTATTTTACAAGAAGTCCCTACCCTCTAGGGCCTTACAATTCTTGTACAGGAGAGGTCACTAAACTACTGTGCCTAATTGCAGGCTTGGCATTTCTCCAGTCTACTCTCTCAGATTCCATTAAAATACAGTCATCACCTACAAAAAGAAGGATAGCAGGCTGAAATTAAGAAGACAAGTCCTGGTGAAATACATCCAGCACGGTCACAGCTCTATGTACGGCCAAAGGCAATCAACAGCATGACCCACAGTGTGTAGAGCCTGCTTCCTGGCTGGAGTGAGGGCAAAAAGGCAAAGGAAGAAAAGAGAAAAGGTATAGCAATAGCATCATTGTGTCATTTTGGGGAGAAAATTACAACTACTAAGAGAAGGTTCTTTGGATCGCACTTGTCACATGCAAATTAATAAAATAGTGTAGTCAAGTTTCCTGAAAGGAAGCAAAAGGATTTATAAACCTCTAATCCTATTTTACTCACTCCTTTCTCTCTGAACCTATAAGAATCAGAAAGTCCAGAGTTCTGATCTGAGTTTAGCCACCTTCTAGCCATGTTCCTTGGGTATATTGCTTACTATTTCTAAGCTTTGGTTTCCTCAACTATAAGATGAAGATTAAAAAAATAGTTTATTAAGCATACGTACTAAATGCTAAGCATAAATCTTGGACATAGTAAGTACTCAAATGATTGACTGCAGTTCAGTAATGTTAGCAATGGTCACAGCAACTCTACCTCTTGGCCATGTCCTCCTCCATCTCTTCAGTCCTTCCCCTACACTCTTCACTCCTCTCAGCAGTCTTCACAGCTGCTATCAGGTCAACCAGCTGTGCACTGCAGAGAGCAGAGTCCTTTCCTGCCCTAAAATAGAGTCACTAAAGGCCAAAGGCCACTGTGGTATCAATTCAGAAGCAGCCCCACCTGGGGGAGGGCCTCAACTCCGTCGCTTGCAAATCCTGTAACCATGAAAAAATCACTTAGCTTCCATGAGTTTGCTTAGACATACGTACAGCACAATTACTAACACTGACCTCCACAAAGCTGCTAAGGGAATTACATGACAATATTTATATAAAGATGCTTGGAAGTTGTGAAATATTATATGAATGAGAAAATTAGTAGTAGTGCTACCCAAGTGCACAGTGGCTGCTGTTTTCTGTTGTTATCACGCTACCACAGAGCACACTATTGGAAAACCCAGCAGATCCCACTGGCACTTAAAGAAAAGAGTTGTCTTCTTTGAGCACTTATAGGAAGCAATGGTTGCTGGATTTTCCTGTGGCTCTTCTAGACTAGAATGCTTTTCACCTTTTACTTTACCTTATTACTTTTTAGTGAAACAATTATAGACTCACAAGAAATTACCAAAATCATACAAAGAGGTGCTCTATACCCACCACTCAATTCCCCCCAATAGTGATATCTTACATAACCATAGTGCATTATGAAAACAAGTAGATAAAAATTTAAAGATTTAGAAAATTATATTGTAAAATGATACAAAGAAAATATTTTGGAGTAGGTTAACCAAAACCCTGGGAATCATAAAAGAAAACAAATCAATAAATGTAACTATACGTAAATATTTTTAAATTCTAAATGAAAAATATAAACAAAATGAAAAGACAAATAGAAAAATGAAAAATTGCAATATATATAATGAAGTTCTAATTTCTATAAAATGAAAGTAAATAAAGGCAATTTGGCAATACATGTCTTAATGTAAAACACCCAGGCCCTTTAATTCACCATTTCTGGTTATTTATTGTATTACTATATTGGTAGATACAAGCTAAGGTATATGGTACTCACTGCAGCAGTGCTAATAATATAATAATGTTTAATAATATATCGAGTGGGTTGGTTTTTATAAATTATATTTATATCTATGTAAAAGAATGTCATGAAACTATTGAAAGAAAAATACTACATGATTTCACTCATATGTGGAATATATCCTTAAAAAGTTAAATATACAGAAATAGAGAATAAAACAGTGGTTGCCAGGGGTGGAGGGTTGGAGAGGAAAATGGAGAGATGCAGGTCAGAAGATACAAAGCAGCAGATATGTAAGATGAACAAATCTAGAGATCTAATACACAACACAAGGACTATAATTAATAAAATTGTATTTGGTATTTTTGCAAATTGATTAGATTTTAGCTGCTTTTACCACAAAAATGAGTAATTATGTGAGATGATAGATATGTGAATTTGCTTCCCTATAGTTATCATTTTATTACCTATATGTAACCCATACATCATGTTGTATACCTAAAATACACACAATCGAATTTATTTTTAAAATAATTTTAAAAAGGAATGAAGTGAATTCCTATGAATGGAAAGTGATTTCAAATATATACTGTCAAGCGCATAGGGTGCAGAAGAGCATATGGTATCCTTGCATTTGTGTCTGCCTGTTTTAAAAGCAATTCACACATAGTTTACCTGTGAATGGAATAGTTCTGGAAAGATATACTAAGAACTGTAAGTAATTATGGCTTGAGAAACCAATTTTTTAATAAGGGATCTTCTCCACTTATTTCTCTGCCGCTGTCTTCTCACTTTTTCACCACGAAGTTCAAAGGTTTCTCCCTCATGTCTATTAAAGTTTTCCACAGTTCTCAAAAAAAAATCTGACTTGAGTTTAAATAAATAAACAAACAAATAGACATTAAGTAGCTGAAACCATCTCCCCATTCTCCATTCCAAACTACGGCAGGAAAAGGTGCTAATATATTTTCCATTAGTAACAATAATAATTAACATCCACATATAGCGATTTACAATTTATAAACACTTTCTTATATGACTTCAACACTAATCTTTACAACCCACTATGAAATGAATATTTTCATCCCCATTTCACAGATTGATAAGAAAGTTAAGTAATTTGCTCAGATTTATACAGCTAGTAAATGGTGGACGTTGGCATCGAGCAGACAGATCTTCTAGTTCTACTTTAATTACTTACTAGTGCATGTATTAATATTTTTCAATTTTGAAAAAGAAACTACTTTAAAGATGAGTTTTAAAGAGAACATAAGCAGTGAGAACTAGGAAAAATCATTCAACTTGAATATTAGCAAATGTTAGATCTGGAAAAAGAAATCTCTTTTTAGTCAAGAATAAGTGTACAAAGTAAAACAGAACCACATACTGTTTGTAAAAGATGCCATAACTTCACAGAAGAATACTACACTATTCAAGAAGCAGTAAAATAATATACTTTATTTAAAAAGAATATTAATGGTGGGAAAAATAAATAATACGTGTAAGGATGCCAGAGATAAAGACCTAAGTGGAGTGCAGTCCCAGACCCAGAAGTCTTGGCAGATGGGCAGCAAACTGAACAGAGTGAGAGAAGTTTGTCAAGGCTCATCTTCAACAGGCACCACATCAAGTCATGCAGGAAGCAGTCATGATGGATTGTTGATTGCCATGCGGCAGCCCTCAGGGGCCCTGCAAATACTGTGGGGACGAGATCCACTGTTCACAGGTAGCACAGTGCATGACAGGCACTCAGCTGCGTGGTGGGAACATTTTCAGTCAGGATTACTCTACAACACACTCCAGTAATTCAAGAGTGTCTCTGAATTCTCCGTGTCCTACCAAATTTGTAGGGGGTTGCTAATTCAATGAAAACATTTTATAACTAACAAATGAGGACATTTTTCCATCTGCTTTCCACCTGTAGTTATTTAACTATATAATAGCTTGTGGAAGTAGAGAGAGCTTTATAAATTGGAATGAGTTCTACAAATATTTAGTATGTCTAGGGTGTTTTTCCCCCAAAATAATTCTGGTAGAGATTTTTCCAACACTATTGTTTTTTATACAAACTTCTTAATTTTTACTATAAAGCAACATGTTTTTTTGTTTTATTATCTTATTTAACACAAAATAATCCCACTATCAGTCTTTAGTCTTGTTTTAATTATGCCAGAAATACCAAAACAAAACAAAATGAAAATCCCTCATATTGATGATCTGCTCAACTTCATTCACAAATCTAGTTTCATCTCAAGTTATGACAAGGATTACCTTTTCCAAACAGTAACTTTTAATGTGTGTGTATGAAGACTGTTTCCTGCTTTGAGGCAGATTCAATCTAAATTAAGAAGCCTGAAATCAAATCTTTCTTTTTCTGTCTATAAATAAACAAAAGGAATGTAAAGACTATTAGACATATGTTCTAATTTTATTTTCAAATCACTTATACCGGTAAAATAATTTTAGGCTATCAGTATGTGCATCTGTTTTGTTAAATTAGTTAACTCATGTTTTGAGTTAAATAAAGCATAGTAGCAATAGAGTTTTCTTCAGTTAAATGTGACAGTGTAAATCTGTCTGTTGTTCTTGTGGTATTCATTATCCTGGATATAGGCAAGCAAAGACATTCTTCAGCTGAGCCTGAGCAATAATGAAGTGAGATGGTTCATATCCAATAACTTTACAGGTATATAAATTATGATTCTAATTGATGTATTAAATAAAACATAATTCAATATAATTCTATAATTAACAGCTATCTAGTACACTTACTTCTAAAAATATATCTCAAATACATTAATCTAAAATAGAAAAAAAAATCCATTTGTGTAAAGCTATTTAAAAGTACTGCCATTGGCAACTTACAAAAATTAGAAATCATAAATAGAAAGATCAGCTACCTGTTCACCAAAAATAAGTGCTTTCCTTCCATAGAAGAGGTTGTAGCTGCCTAGGTGGGAACTATCTTATCATGTACCCTCTTTTTCTCTGTCTGCTGACTGAACACAGAAGACTCCAAGACCTCAGGGAGAAGATCCTAGGTCCCTGAATCACCACGTGTTAGGAAGCCACTTGGAAGCCATGAGCATTTGCACCAGACCTTTAAATGAGGAAGAAATAGACTTTCATTGCATTCTTTAAGCCACTGAAATGTTGCGCTTAGCAAAACCACCAGGTCCATGCTAAATCATACACTAACTAATGTTCAATAGTACAGACTGATTAAAAAAGAAGCTACGGCATTTTAAGACAGGTAGGTAGTACCCTGATGTTTGTTAACAACTTGATTAAGAAGTAGAAAACAAAACTATATGTGCAGAATGTAATAAGATAAAATGCTCTGTAGGGGTCATCTGATATTAGCCATAAAGGAATGACTAATACTGAATATTGAATTGCTGTGTTTACTGTTTCTTTATAACTGGTCTCCACTGTAAAGGAATATGGCCAATTGTTAGGGGAAAGACTCATTAAGAATCCTTCCACCCATACCACCCATAGGTTGGCAGAAGATTGTTCATATGGTGTCATGTGTCAATATAATCATCTCTCCTAAGAGATATAAGCATCTCTGGGGCAGACACCGTGTTGAAGTCCCATGTACCTAGCTCAGGATGGAACACATGCAAATTACTCACCACCTACTGAACAGATGTAGAATTCCATTTATCCAAAGACAATTGCTCCATTCAGATTTAACTACATGTTTTTCTAAAGATAGTCTATTCTCCTTTCCCACCTAACCTGCAATTTCTTAGCCCAATCTCTTTAAGCTGTTCAGCCTCTTTCTCTAAACCAATATACTGAGCAAATCATGTAAAAAGCAATAGAGAATTAACTTGAGATTATCAGACTAATGATACAGCTATCACAGTGTGGAACGCTTTGTGAAAAGAATATTATTGCTGGAGAATAAATGTGAACACATTTTGTAAGATTTCACCAGGCAGCTGCATCTGTGTGCATGTGACAGGTTTTTGTTTCGTGTTTGCCTGAGCTGCTTACGGCTTTTGTCCAGTGGAGGGACAATACGGCCTAATTGCTACACTCCATTTGTCCTACACCTAAGAATCCACAGCTTCCTTCTTTATTAACTTCTCCCAGCAAAACAGAACCACGACACAGAATTTGAACTCAATCCAATTAGGGAACTTTTAAGTTGAAATAAAAGAAAGAGGCTCCTTGCATACCTCCTAATACCTGTTTTCCAGAAATAGATCTGAAACATCCAGGTGGGCCAGAGCCAGCAACTTCACTTTCCTGTCACCAAGTCACCACTAATAAGAGAAAGGACGCCTCTGTATCATTGAAGAGTATTTCCTTATCTGCCAAAAGAAACTCGTTCCCCTCGAGGAAGCCAACCCTTCCAATCTAACAGAGGTTTAATGGGTATTCGCCACTAATCTCCTCCCTGGCACAACATTTATAAGGAAGCAAGTGAGCAACCCACTAACCTAACTCTGTTTAATGGATTATTGGTCTTTATGTTTCCCCCCAACCCCCTTACATTTTACTCTCAATACAGAAGCTACACCAAACCTTTAAAAATAGGTCAAATCATATCAATCCTCTCTCAAAGCTCCGTGTTTGCTTCCCATTTTGCTCCAAATAACAAACTTAGAAGGGACTTAGAAAGTCTTTATGATCCGACCCCCTGCAATCTCTGGCATCTCTTCCTCTCCCCTTACTCACTCTGCTCCATGAACACTGCCTTCTTGCTATTATTCAAACACAAGAGATCACTCAAAAGCCCATGCAAAGCCTTTACACTTGCTGGTCTCTCTATATGGAAGCCTCCTCCTTTTCCAGACACTCACTATAACCAACTCACAGACCTCCTTCAGACGTTTGCTCTGATAATGACCTCCTGAATGAGCCATCCCCCCCAACACACACACACACATGCACACACACACACAAACACATACACACACATGCACACACACATTATCCCTTTTTCCTGCTTTTTTCTCCCCCATACCATTTATTATCTTCCAGCATACTAAATCTCTTCTTAATTTGTCTGCTTTATTCCACTATAATCTAAGCTCCATCAGGACAGGGATTTTTGTCTGCCTATTTACCGTTGTACCCTCAGTCCCTAACTCATAATAGGTAGCCAATGAATATCTATTGAAAGAACAAATTAAAAGCCTATTATGCACCAAAAATAGTGTGCACAGTAGTGTTACCACTGTATAGACTACATGATTGTAATAACAAAGTAACAATGGACGGTCTTTGGGAACAACAATGTACCCATGAACAAACATGAGACGAAGGGGCTTCTCTGAAAATAGAGATTAATATTCCTTATTTATCATCACCTTCACAAAAGCTCAAACTACTAGGTTTTTCTCATTCATCCTGTTTGCTCTCCCTACCACAGGCTACAGTCACCTCAATTCTTTCTTTTTTTTTTTTTTTTTTTTGATAGTTGTCAGATTTTGCTGTTGTTCTGCTAAAAAAAGATTATCTGAAGCTGGTTCTTCTATATCTTTGTTTCAGAGTATCTCCAGGATCTTCATTTAATTTCTGAGCACAAATTACCTTACCTGGATACAGTGGCTTTCCAACTGTTAAAGAAAAGATGTAGCCATTGGACCCAAAAAGAAAAAGTAAGCCTATTTCTAATTCTAATACCATGTAACGAAACCCTGAGTTCTCTAGCTTAAGACACATTTAACAACAAAACAAGTTGTTCTCAATTTTCGTACTATATTTGTACATAGCTATTGATTAGGCATTTTGTTTCTAGGTTTTTTCTTTGGATTTTTCCATCACTGAACAAGTAACAGAATTTTTTTTTTTAATGACCACAATATAAAGCTGCCACATCTTTCCCTGAAAAATCCTGAAACAAAGACAGTACCCACTATCTCTTTTCCAGTCTTTCCCTAAAGAGTACTGTTTTTCTAAGGGGGAAAAATGCCGTCTTAGCACAAAAGAAAGTAATACTCAAACATAGTCCAGGGCAGCCCCTAGTAATAATACAGGCAGGTACTATGTTACTATTTATTTATAATAAATAATTCTACAACAGAAGTTGGGGTATTTTACAGAAGAATAGCTGAACTTTAAGAGATATGAATTTGCTCAGAGTCACAAAGCACTAAGTAACAGAGCTAGGATCCAAATCTAGACCAGCAGACCAGCCTCTGTTCTTCCCACATAGCTATGCTGCCTCTGTGCCAGTGCTGAGTCCACTCCTGACCAAACCTCCTTAATGGAAATTTACAGCCTGATACTTCCTGTGTTATTAAGGAAATGAATCATTTATACTTGGCAACATTTACTAATTCCTAGTGAACAGATTATATAACACTCTTTGCATTCAATCATTTACTAAGCAGCTAAATTACTATTTTAATCTAATGTGAAAACAGCTCTGATATTGTCAGTGTTAATGAGAAATTGCCATATACATATTAGTGACTCCCACTCCTAAATAATTGATATCTTATTCATATCGCAGCATATAGAATGATGTTTACTAGAGTTAAGTTTAATTTCACCATGCAACTTGGAAGGCATAGATATTTATGAGAATTAAATCAGGCATTTTAAATTTGAGGAGAGCAAACCGTATTTTATGGTATTAGAATCCAATGGATAGCAAATCTACTCCAACTTTCCCTACTCCAGCCTTGTAAATTTACCTCCGCATCAGACAGGTCATTTACGATTCAAAAATAACAACTGCACAGTTCTAGGTTTAAATGAAACAACATCAGAGCACAGGAAAAATTATAAATTTTTCTTCTAAGTTAAGACCAAAGAGTTAAAATGAAAGTCAGATGGCAGGGCTGAATTCTTCTACCCTTGATTTGCTTCCCAAAATGCACAGGAAATCTCAGAAGGACAAAGGCAGTTGCAAGAGCATTGGAAATTGGTAATATTAACAAACGATGTCTCAGTGGAAAAAAATATATTTTTTAATTTACAAAAGTGTGGGCCCAAGGAATGGTAGATTTCCACACAAACCACTACTCACTTCAATCTCAAAGTCAGTGAGTGGTGATAGGAACAGAAAAAAAATGTATGGAAGAGATAATGGAAAGTCTCCAAATTTAGTGAAAACTATAAACCCACAGATCCAACAATTCCAACTAACCACAAACAATACAAAATATGAGGAAAAGTGCACCATGATATGCTATTATCAAATTGCCCAAAAGCAGTGATAAAAGGAATCATAAAAGCAGCTGGAGGGAGGGAATGGGAGGGGAAGCAAAGAAGGGTAGGCTAAGCAGAGGGGAGCAAAGATCATGGTGATAGCAGATTTCTTGTCAGAAACATTATAGTCAATAGACAGTGGGGCAAACTGTTTACATATTGGAAGAAAAAGAAAATCTGCCCATCTATTTTTCTATATCCAGCCAAAGTATACTTTAAACATGAAGGTGAAATAAGGAATTTTTCAAGCATGTAAATGCTGAAAAATTATCACCGGTAAACCCACACCACAAGAAATGTTAAAGGAAGAAGACAGAAAAAGCAGGCACTTTCTTCAGGCAGAATAAAAAGGATAAAAGGTGGAAATACAGGTTCATACAAAGGAAGAAAGAACACTGGAAAAGGTAACCACATGGATAAATATACGAGATTGAGTTTAAAACATATTTAAAAGTAAAATGTATGAAAACAAATATGTTAAAGAAACGGAAGCATACAACTGCAAAATATACCATATGTGAGGTGGTATAATATCACTTGAGAGTAAAAGTTAAATATGTAACTATAAGCTTTAAAGTAACCACTAAATTAACAAAGCTAAGTGTTATACCTAATAAGCCAGCAAAAGAAGTTGCAAGATCACTGGAAATTGGTAATATTAACAAATGATTTCTTAGTGAAAAAAAAAAAACTTTTTAATTTACAAAAGCATAGGTGGGGTCCTAGGTCAGATAGAATACAATCAATTAATCCAAAAAGAAGGCAGAAAAAGAGAAAATGAGGAATGAAGAATAGAATAAACAGAAAATAACAAGATGATAGGTGTAAAATAGGTTTACATAGGTCAACAACCACATTAAATGTAAATACAAATGGTCGATAACACAGTTTAAAATCCAGAGACTGTCAGATTGGATACCATAGCAAGACCCAACTACATGCTGCCTGCAAAAATGCATTTTCAACATAAAGAAACAGATAGGTTAAGAGAAAAAGACTAAAAAACTATATACCATGATAAGACTAACCAAAAGAAAGCTAGAATGGCAATATTAATATCAGACAAAGTATTATTCAAAGAAAAGACTATTAATAGCCATTAGAAAATAAATTCATAATTATAAAGGGATCAACTTATCAAAAGGAGATAATAATCTCACACATTTCTGCACCTAATAACACAGCTTCAAAATACATGATGCAAAAACTGAAAGCACTGCAAAGAGAAATAGATCCAATCACAATTAAAACTGGAGATTTCTACATGCTCTTTCAAAAAGTGATAGACCAAGTGGATACAAAATCATGAAGGATATCGAAGACTTGAACAAAACGATGAACCAACTTGACCTGATTAAAACATTTATGGAACACTCCAACTCACAACAGCAGAAAACTTGTATTTTTCGAGTGCAGCCAGAACATATACCACATTTTGGGCCATAATGTAAGTCTCAATAAATATAAAAAGTTCAAATCATAAGTCTACACTTCCATTAGGGATTTTTTTAGTTTTCAGATTTTTTTCATTATACTACTGGTGGATAAGATTCACAAGCTCACGGGTGAGGAAAAACATTCTCACACTCAGTCCCTCCCTTAAAAGGTTATATCAGAGCCTACTGTGTAAGGACATCAAAAATGAACATGTTCCTCTAAGCTGGGATGAGTTTTCAGGAGATGAGACCTCCACCAACTATTGATCCAAAGAACCTGAGTCTTTCCCACACACAAAAGACTGTAAATACTTCCAGCAATATTAAGGCAAAATTGAGGAAGTTGTTCCTTTTTTTCTCAAAATCTCTTCCTTGCCTCTTTTAGCCACTGAGGTTGTCCTAGATTTTATCTATACCCCAAATTGTAGTGAACAGCCAATGATTTTACTTCAAATAACTGCTAGTCTGCATTGTATATTTTTACATAAAATATGATGTGTAACTGACAGCACTTCAGACCCAGATAGCAGCAGCATTTTAGGTTTCATGTGGCAATTAGCCACAAAATTAGGTCAACAAAAGACAGGATAAGTGATCCCAAAGAAAAGGAGCATTTATAAGATGGCAAATGGGATCAGAGGAGGACATGACAGAAACATATTATAAAATTATTAGAAAAATTATCTCGATTATCCTTCTTAAAGAAACGTGATCGGAGAGATATCCAAGATGGCCGATTAGCAGCAGCTCAGGATTGTAGCTCCCAGTGAAAGCGCAGAGAGCGAGTGGACGCTGCACTTTCAGACGAATTTTTGTTGCCCACAGACCGGGAGATTCCCAGTGGAGGAGCCACACGGGTCACCAGGGAGACTTTTTTGGCTGGCGCGGCTCTTTTGCCAGCGCCCCAGCACGGCGCTTCTCGGTGCGGAGTATACGGGACGGGGTGCCCTTTGAGGCAGGCTCGGCTGGTCCCATCCCAACAAGGAGAACAGCAATTGGAAGCGCTGAGGACTGAGAGTTTCACAGTAAGCACAGCTGAACCCGGGAAAGCCTAGCTCTGCGGGGAAAGGGCGTCTGCCGAAGGAAAACTAAGAAACAGAAAAAACTTCATCACCAACAAGCC
>CAUYLG010066582.1:0-14659 GCA_963573385.1 Cacajao melanocephalus
AGACTGCATTCTAGCCTGGGCAATAGAACAAGAATCCCGTTCTCTCTCCCTCTTTCTCTTCCTCTTTCTTTATCTCTTACATTCTTTTTTTTCTTTCTTTCACTCTCACTTTCTTTCCTCTCTTTTTCTTTCTTTCAAAAATAAAAAAAATTAAAAAAAATAAAAAATAAAATAAAATAAAAAAGAAATTATCTATATCTTAAAAGATTTTACCTGTAAAATTTTCATAGGAGTTTTTGACAAATTTGTAAGTTTCTTCCATGATTTTAATCTAATTTAATTTTCTAAACTGCACTGAATTTTAATAGAAATTTATAGATTTCACACAGATGTGCAAATTTGTTACGACGGAGTACTATAATTTACTATCTGATTATAGTTTTTAAAAATTATTTTGTATTTGCTTCCATTTCCTATTCTTCATTACACAAAATATGAATTAGTGGTTTCCTTTCTACTTTTTAAATGAGGCTATCTATTGCCCATATTTTTACTGGTCTTTTCAATAGTCATATTTGCTATTTGCATCTTTATAACTTTTTGTATACACTTATGGGGTACCATGTAATTTTGTTACATGGATATATTGCATTGTGAAAAAGTCAGGGTTTTCCATGTATCATGAGAATAATGTACATTGTATCAATTAATTTTTCATCTTTCAAACCCCTCTCACTTCCCACCCTTTCAAGTGTCCATTGCCTGTCATTCCACACCCTATGTCCATGTGAACACACTATCTAACTCACACTTACAAGTGAGAACATGGAGTGTTTGTGTGTCTGAGTTATTTCACTTAAGATAATGGCCTCCAGTTTCATTCATTTTGCTGCAAAAGATATGATTTCATTTTTTAATGGCTGAATGGTATCTACTGTGTATATATGTCATTTTCTCCAGCCAATCAGCTATTTATGGATATTTAAGTCAATTCCATATTTTTGTTATCGTGAATAGTGCCATGATAAACTTTTGAGTGCAGGCATCCTTTTGATGTTGATTTTTTCTCTTGGGGTAGATATCAAGTAGAGGGAATGCTGGATCAAATGGTAGTTCTATTTTAAGTTATTTGAGAAATCTCCATGCTGCTTTCCATAGAAGTTATACAAATTTACATTCCCACCAACACTGTTTAATTGTGACCTTTTCTCTGCATCTTCCCCAACAACTATAATTTTTGTCTTTTTAATAATAGCCATTCTGACTGGTGTTTGATAAGGTTTGGATCTGTATCCCCAACAAACCTCACATTGAATTGTAATCCCCAGTATTGGAGACTCATCTCCATTCTAGTGGGAGGTGATTCAATCATGGGGCAGAGTTCTCATGAATAGTTTAGCACCATCCCCACTTGGTACTGTATAGTGAGTGAGTTCTCCTGAGATCAGGTTGTTTAAAAGTGTGCAGCACCTCCCCACTCTGTTCCTTGCTCCTGCTCAGACCATGTGATGTGTGCGTTCCTCCTTCACCTTTTACCATGACTGTACATTTCCTGAGTCCTCCCCGGAGGCTGAGCAGATGCCAGCATCATGGTTCCTACAGAGCCTGCATAACTATGGTCAATTAAACCTCTTTTTTTAATAAATTACCCAGTCTTAGGTATTTCTTTATAACAATAAGAGAATGAACTCAGTGTGCAATGCTATCTCATTAAGGATTTAATTAGCATTTCTCTGATGATCAGTGATGATGAACATTTTTTCGTATGTTTGTTGGCCATTTGTATGTCTTTTTTTGAAAAATGTCTATTCATATTCTTTGCCCACTTTTTAATGGGATTATGTGTGTGTGTATGTGTATTTCTGTTGTTGTGGTTGTTGAATGTTTGATTTCCTGTAAATTTGGATATTAGTTCCTCTCAGATGTACAGTTTACAAGTATTTTCTCCCATTCTGCAGGTTATCTGTTTACTCTGCCAATAACTGCTTTTGCTATACAGAAGCTTTTTAGTTTAATTAAGTCTCATTTGTATATTTTTGTTTTTGTTCTCTGTGACTTTGAGATGTTAGTCATGAATTATTTGCCTAAGCCAATTTCCAGAAGAATTTTCCTTAGGTTTTCTTCTGGTATTGTTATAATTTCAAGTCTTTCATTTAAGTCTTTAATTCATCCTGAGTTGGTATTTGTATACAGTGAGAGATAGGAGTTCGGTTTCATTCTTTTGCCTGTGGCACTCCAATTTTCTCAGCACCATTTATTAAAAAGTGTCTTTTTCGCCAGTTTATGTTATAACAGCACCATGCTGCTTTTACTATTATATCCTTGTAGTATAATTTGAAGTCAAATAATGTGATGCCTCTACCTTTGTTCTTTTTTATTATGATTGTTTTGGCTATTTGGACAGTTTTTGATTCATACTGATTTTAGGATGCTCACTTTTACCACTCCTATTCAACCTAGTACCAGAAGTCCTAGCCAGAGAAATCAGGCAAGAGATGGAAATAAAAGGCAACCAAACTGGAAAAGAGGAGATCAAACTTTCCCTTTTTGCTGATGGTATGATCTTATATCTAGAAAATCCCAGATTCCCTGCCCCCCCGAAAAAAAACTCAAATTTGATAAATTAATTCAGTAAAGTTTCAAGATACAAAATTAACATATGAAAATCAGTAACCTTTCTATAAAGCAATAACCATCCAGCTGAGAACCAAGTCAAGAAGATATTCTCATTTACAATAGCTGCAGAACAATAAAATATCTAAGAATGTACTTAACCAAGAAGGCAAAAGATCCTTACAAGGAAAACTACAAAACACAGATGAAAGTAATTTTAGATTAAACAAATGGAAACAACATTGCATTTTCATGGACCAGAAGAAT
The DNA here is from genome assembly GCA_963573385.1 of Cacajao melanocephalus. Lineage (NCBI taxonomy): Eukaryota > Metazoa > Chordata > Mammalia > Primates > Pitheciidae > Cacajao > Cacajao melanocephalus. The sequence goes on from CAUYLG010066582.1 coordinate 2,821, forward strand.
TAATATCATTAAAATGGCTATAGTTCCTAAAGCAATCTACAGATTCAGTGAAATCCTACCAAAATATAACTTTTATTTAAACATTTCTCTGTATTAATTTCTGCATTTATAATACATGTAATTTTTTTATTCTTATTGACTTTATCATTGGTTCTGGTTTGATTTTGTTTTCATTGTTTTCACATTTTATTTTATTGGATAGAACACTGGGTTCAATAATTTTTATTTCCCAATTGTTTCAAAAAATATATTTTTAAGAAATAATTTTACTAATTTTATTTTTTGAGACATTTCTGCCTTCTTGAAATGTTTAGAAATTTGAAATGAGTTTATCTTCAAGTGTTATTTAAAGTGTTTTTATTTTCTATACAGTATATTAAAGAATTTTCATTTTAATTTCTTCTTTAAACACACTGCCTTTACTTAGCATTAACAACCTTCACTGGTGTTCCAATGCTTGCTAAATAAAATTTCTGCCTTCAGAATTGATGGTCAACCTGTAACTAATCCTGGAAACTAATGGTCCCACAGAATATCTGGCCAGAATATTTGGCGTCTTCTATGGGCAGTAGTTCCACATCTAGCTAAGGCCCCTAAAGGATTACGCTCTTGTTAAGACTTTGAAACTCTAAAACTCTTGCTTCTCCTAAGGCCTAATATTTGTAGTCCTGCCTCTATAGAGGCAGCTACTCACATGTAACGTAAGGTGGTTTAAATTGCAATCTTCTTTAAAACGCAATCTTCTTTAAAACACATCATATAAATTAAGATTTAAAGTATTTTTCCATGATGCAAGTACTGAAACATAACTAATTACATATGTGTGAAAGTGTAGTTACTTTGGAAAAAAGGCTTCACATTACCAACAGAAAAATCCATGATTAGTTAAGAGCCAAAAAGCTTAAATCTACCTGCCCACCTATCCCAGAATACTGAATTTTTATCAGTTTGTTCTTCAATTTGCACTTATTTCTTAATTTGTTAGGTTCTTTGACTTACACTCTCCATACTAAAAGCTCCTTCACCACCACCACCATCCCATAGGAGCAGAAAGTCATTTAAATTGAACAACATACAGGAGAGCAAACTCATGCCCATACTTATTTCTGGAATCAGTCCAAAGGAAAGATAGAGGAGGCAATAGTGCTGTATACCTCCAGTTTCTTCTCCCAAACTCACAAATCAGTAAGCCTTTTTTGACACAGATTATAGAGAAAAGTGAGAGAAGTAAGGAGTGCCATATTAATGGATACTATGTAAGTAAGGAAACATGGGAACGGGGAAGAAATTTCCCTCCTGAACAAATTAAAACAACTTTGTTTAAAGAAGCTTTATTGCATCTAAAGGATGAAATATCAAAAAGGCATTAAAATAATAGTAACACTTTCTAACAGAATGTAATGTTCAATATATTAAGTGTAAAAAGCATGATCTATTCAGTCATTCTCTAATACATATTGTTTAATTTATCTGTGGCATTTTTCCCTAACAGAGTTTCACAATAGAATGTTATTTAAGGAGGATCCATGGGCAATATAATTTTGAGTATCTTATTCATTTGAGAATGTTTATTTGTTGTCCATATGTGGTCATAAACAGAGAAAAGAGAAAACTAATGAGATACAAATATGCAAGAATTATGTTCAAGGACAGTGAAGAGAATTTCCTAAAGCAGAAGAAATACACTTTTCAGATCAAAGGGATCAACAAAGGCTGAACAGATGAATAGAAAAATTCTCATTTTAGAGAGATTCAAAATAATAAAAAACTAGATTAACCAGATTTCTCACGAGCAATACCACATGCTAGACAACAAGAAATCAATGGTTTTCAGAATTTGATGGATTGTGACTGGAACCCAGACTCAATGTCCATATGCTATTGACAACTGATATTTATTCCATGCTCACAAAGGACCAGGCCTTGTTCTAAGAACTCTACAAGTACTTATTTACTTGATCCTGTGTGTTAGACACAACTAATATCCAATCTGTCAGATTAGAAATTAAAAGCAGAGAGAAGATAAGTAAATTTCCCAAGGTCATAGGTCAGTGCTAATATTGAGAATAAGACATCTGACTTCAAAGTTATTACTTCTAATCATTTTCCCATGGATTTAATAGTATCTATATCAAATGTGAGGTATAGGAAATTGCTTCACTACTTAAAAACTCAGAGTTTATTGTCTATATATTCATTTTGGAAAAAAGAATGACCCAACGCTTTAACCAACCAACCAACCAAAAACACAAACACAAATGCAAAAATAAATACATTATTCTCCAGAAATAATGTTTTCAATTTAGAAGTGCATAAAGAAACATTTTATAATTTTAGTCATAGAAATGGCCTAAAGATCGATTGGGCTAGTTGAACTTGAAGTCACAGAGTTCCAGGAAGAATTATTTAGAAATAAAGGAATTGTAATATAGTAAGTAATACTACATGTAGGAGAAAAAAACCTTAGACCTATGACAAAGGCGTTTGCTATTTTAAAAAGGACAAAAAAAAAGATAAATTCCAGGAGAAATAAAAGAAAAAGCCTATGTAAGAAAACCAAATGCAAATATTAAATAAACTTAAATCTGCTATGATTTAAAATAATGTTTATAATTTACAGTAGTTGTTCTTAGTCTTGAACAAACCATAGTTGTAACAATAACAGTAGAGTAAATGCTACTTTTTTGCTTTTGTAATTTTTAGAATTATTAAATAATAAAATAGAGAAAATGTAATTATTGTTACAAAGCAACATGGATTAGTGTCAATAACTTAAAGAAATATTATAACTGATAGGAGTTTGGAAATAAAAGGTGGGTAAAGATAGATTAAATTGTAAATATTCATTTCTTCATTTTATATTGGTTATAATAAAAAATACTATATTTGATAAGAAAAAACTATGATTTTAAGTTTTAAATATAACTAATAAAAAAAGAAAAAATTATATCATTTAGGACTTGAGAAAAAGAGTGTGAGAAACTATGTCAATACAGCTTGAATTTGATAAACCAAAAAATGGAAACATAATAATATTATTTAGGGCAATGAAGTTTAGTCAGAGGAAAAACTTAAAACCAAAAAGGATTAATATTCCACGTAGGGCTTGGGGTTTGGATAAGAGTTGCCAAAAATGATGGTTTATGTTGTCAAATTATTTGTTACCATGCATACCTGTTTAATAATAAATAAATAATTTAAAAGTTTTTGACTGAATAAATTGATTTTAGTAAGTTCATTTACTTTCCATAAAAGTTTTCCTCCTATTACTGGCAGGAAAGTGATGTGGGATTGATTAGGTTATAAAAGAGATCTTCAACTTTCTTATGTTTTTAAGAAATGTAAGAAATGTAGGCCACCATGTATACATATTAAGATTACATCTATCTTTAAAACCAACCAAACAAACAAACAAGAAAACAATAACCCAATACATACATTAGGAATAAAATCCTCTGTATCATACCTCCCAAAATTATTTTCCTACCACAGCCATTTTATTGAGAACAATTTTGTCTATTGACTAATCAACACAATGTGTTTAAGTTCTTCAGACATCAGAAAGCACCATTAATATTTGAAACATATGCTTATTTCTTCTATTTATTTTATTACAGTAAAGAAAGTTTAATTTACACAAGGCCAGTCACATAGAAGCAGTTATTACTCAAATCAATTTCCCTGAAGGCCTGGAGATTAGAATTTTTCAAGGATAGTCTGGTGGGCAGGAAACTAGGGAAGAAGGAATGTTGATTTATCAAGGATGAACTCACAGGGGTGTGGAAAACCATCCTCCTGCAGAGTCAGCCTCTAGGTAGAGGTCAAAGAACTGGTTGAATTATGAATCCTGGGCCCAGATGGAGTCAGCTGATGATCAAAAATGTGTAAGTCTGAAAACACATCTCTAAAGACCAGTGTTAGGTTTTACAATAGTGATGTTATCTATAGGAGCAACTGAAGAAGTCACAAATATTGTGACTTCTGGAACAATGGTTTTTCTTTTTTTTTTTTTTTTTTGCCTTTGAGATTTCTTTTTTAACTTCTATTTTAAGTTCAGGGCACATGTGCAGGTTTGTTACATAGGTAAACTAGTGTCAAGGGTTTTTTCCTATGGATTATTTTGGCACCCAGGTATTAAACCCAGCACCCAATCATTATTTTTCTGCTCCTCTCTGTCCTCCCACCCTATACCCTCAAGTTGGCCCCAGTGTCTATTGTTCCCGTCTTTGTGTTCATGAGTTCTCACCATTTATCTCCTACTCATAAGTGAGAACATGTAGTTCTGCTTTTGCATTAGTTTCCTCCAGCTCCATCCATGTTCCTGCAAAAGACATGAGCTCATTCTTTTTTATGGCTGCATGGTATGCCATGATGTGTATGTGCCACATTTTCTGTATCTAATCTGTCATTGATGGGCACTTAGGTTGATTCCACATCTTTGCTATTATGAAAACTGCTGCAGTGAACATTCGTGTTTGTGTGTCTCTATGGCAGAATGATTTCTATTCCTCTGGGTATACACCTAGTGATGGGACTGATGAATCTAATGGTAGTCCTGAGGATTTGTTACACTGCTTTTCATAATGGTTGAGTTAATTTACACTCTACCAACAGTGTATAAGTGTCCCATTTTCTCCACAACCACATCAGCGTCTGTTATTTTTTGACATTTTAATAACAGCCATTCTGACTGGTGTGAGATGAAATCTCATTGTGATTTTCATTTGCATTTCTCCAAAAATCAGTGTGATATTGACCTTTTCTTCATATGCTTATTGGCCATATGTATTCTTTTGAAATGTGTCTGTTTATGTTCTTTGCCCACTTTTTAATGGGAGTTCTTTTTTCTTGTAAACTTGCTTAAATTCCTAATATTATAGATGCTGGACATTAGACCTTTGTCAGATGCATAGTTTGCAAATATTTTCTCTCATTCTGTAGGTTATTTGTTTACTCTATTGATAGTTTCTTTTGTTATGGAGAAGCTCTTAAGTTTAATTAGATCTCATTTGTCTATCTTTTGCTTTTGTTGCAATTGCTTTTGGCATCTTCATCATGAAAACTTTGCTTGTTCCTATGTCCAGAATAGCATTTCAGGGTTTTTATAATTTTAAGTTTTACATTTAAGTCTTCAGTCCATCTTGAGTTAATTTTTGTATATGGTTATCCTAGTACAAAAGCTGGTGTAACTGTGGCTACATCTTGGCAGAATTCAGGCCCCTCTCATAATCCTGATTTTGTGGGCTTTCATTAGTTTCATAAAGCCAGTTTAGTTTTGGGAAGGGCAGTTATCATTCTTGCTTTAAACTATAAACTAAATTCCTCCCAAAGTAATGTTGACCTACTTCTAGGTATGCACAAAGACAGCTGACCTATGAGGCTAGAAACAAAATGGAGTCAACTATGTCAGATTTCTCTTACTGTCTTAATCTTACAAAAGCCGTTTCAATCCCATCCTGGGTTGTGTGAGCCTACCAAGATAGGAGAAGGCCAATGACCACTCTACCTTCTTCCTGCTGACAAGGGGCATAGTTGGGGTACGGTTGCCCCCAGGGTAAGAGAAGTGAAATTGTTTTGCAGTTGTCTGTAGGTATCCACAAGTGGTATCTGGTTGGAATCCCAGGGTCTACATGATAAAGACATTAGAACGCTTTTCCACAGCTTTAGTGAAGCACTTAAATGAACAAGGGATTATAAATAAATAATAAGCCCTAACATAAGAAATGAAAGTCATAGATTCGGGAGTCCCTGTAGAACTGTATGTCTTCTTTTTAGAGAACTGATATTATTTGGTGCACATACCCACTAATATTTCCTCATCTCTAAATTTCTTATATATTTAGCATGTGTTATTTTCACTTACTATGTCATCCTTCTTTCAATTCCTAAGTTATTCTTTTCTGGAAATGATTTCATTGTATAATTCAGGGTTGACAAGGTAGCATAAGCTCTCCTGAAAACCTGAAGCTGGCATTTATCCCTCTCTGGAGTCCCAAGCTGACATGTCGATTAAAATTTGCCACTTTTCATGTTAAAGTAGTTAATTACTGACAAGTCCAACATGCTTTATACTTTCCTAAACATTTTTTGAAATGTCAAATTATCTTTGAGGTCTTTGAAATATCTAATATACATTTTTATTCATTACGGGTTCTTAAAAGAGAGTAAGTAGCCTACTGAAGCATTTCTACAAATGGAAAGGCATTGAAGTTTAAATATCTCTAAGAACCTTACTTTGACAGTCTTTTATCAAAAAAACACATACCAAATAACAAGATCTATAGATTTCACAGGTGCTGAGTACAGATGCTGATAAATAGGTATATTCTGTAATGCACAGTTTGTCATGTATTATGCTGAGCTAAAATTAAGCAAAATATAAAAGAATTCTACTGGTCACTGGATAACAAAATAACATGAATTGGCGATTTCAATGATGAATCGTCTCATCTAAGCATAAGGAGTAAGAGTTCTAGCCACTTTTTAAACAGTAGAGATGATTTAGCAAGTGCTGGGAAATTGTTACTATGTCTCAAAGTAGAACACTGAATAGCTCCACCTAAGTGACAAATGTAAAATTAACTTAGCTTTGCAAACAATTGTGCAAAACTGTTAAGCCATTAATTTTTTTTTTCCAGCATGGACTTGGACTGCATAGCCTTATAATTAATTCTGTTGCTGCTTTCTCCTCTTGCTTGTTACACTATCAATAATAACACGTACTTATAGCAAATACATGGAAAATTCATGAGAAGGCAAACAAAAGACAAAGGAAAAGAGATGCAAAGCAAGTTACATTTACTTTGCTTATTCCACTGTGCATCTCACTTTGGTTACAAAACTCATTTGTTTCAAATATGAAATTTAGGGGAAAAGTTTAAATGGACTATACTGACATCTAGGAACAACACTCTAGATAAACCATTGGTAAAGGCAATGACTCACAAAATCCCCTATCAATAACATAACAAAAATAGACTTGAAAACAGCATGGTATAGTTAATCCTCAGAAATATTCAGGAAGTTGGCAACTCTGGTAATTGGATATTCTGGTAGGAGCGTTCATTATAAAACATTCTAAAATGACTTAATAGGAATATTATGCAAATGTACTTAAATCTCCTATCCAAGATTCAGGGTATTGCATTATTTGAGGCATTTTACCAAGTTTATTCCTAATCTGTTTGTCTTCTCAGATATTTACTTGCTTTATGTCCTGAACACCACATAACTATACAGATATATTTACTGAAATGATTTAACCCCATGTTTGTGTCTTCTCTAAGACTAGAAGGTTTTTCAACAATAGTAATAATGCCTTTATTTCTTATAATTATAACATCTACCACTGAGTAGCTGGTATTTAAACTCTTTGGATCATGTCATTTTACCTATGGTTTGTTTGTAAGTTTGTCTCATGGATCTTTGTCTACATATATTCTCTAATATTTATAATAACCCACAGAAGGAGCTAACGTACCATTCTTATTTTCCAGACAAGGTAACTAAGAATAAAGAAGTATTACTATTTCTAACTTAGGGCCCTGTGAAGCAGACATTTTGAATAGTCTCTCTGACTGCAACATTCCTGTGATTTTTCTTAAAAGACAGAACTTGCATCACAAGGTATCACAAAATTTTGCAATTTAAAACAAAATCCATATATAAGTTCATCTTTATGTCATTCAGAAGTCTTAAACAGAATAGCTGGGCTCCCTGATCAGGGCAATACAAAACTGAAATCACTGTCTGCCAGACTGAGTTCTCATCTGGAGGCTTTGAAGACAACCACTCTGGGCTTTTTCTTGTTGTTAGAATTCAGTTGTAGGACTGAGGTATCAATATCTTCACTGGCTTTCAGGTAAGGTTATCTTTCGTTCTTAGAGGCCACCAGAATTCCTTATCCCGTGCCTCTTCCAACTTCAAGCCAGCATGCATTTCTGCTTGAAATTTGTGACATCTTTCTTTGTGACTTTTAAACCGAGATTTAAAAGGCTTATGTAATTAAGTCAGAGTCACCAAGATAATTTTCTAATATAAAGTCAACAGACTTGAACCTTAATTACATACACAAAATTCCTTCACAGAAACATATATGTTAGAATTTGTATTGAATAACTGGAAGAAAGTCTGCAGGGCCAGACATCTCTGGGGCCATCCTAAAATTCCACCTAAAATTTCCCTGCTTTTGCATTCTTGGCACATCACAGCACAACGCCTAATGTACTATGCATTGAAAAACTTTATATTACAAAAATGCTATGCTATGTTTTTGTAGGATGACACTATTATTATTCTGAGATGTTCCAATAACTGTCATGGGAAAAACTATAAATAAATTAAAAGCAGTCTATAGCTTATAGTATCACAGCAAGATTCTCTCTAAGGAAGAGCAATGTTAGATCCTAATATTTTTTCACAGGAGTACCTTTTGGGCCAAATTTACACTAATAATCAAACTATCTAGAATATAAAGTGGAAGATGGTTTAATTATGACCATTTCAGAATTCTGGGAGCTCAAACAAGAAATTAACTTTTGAAAAATCACAGATTTTCTTTTATTTTGCACTTTATTTCTCATTATATTGCATAGTATAAACAGTCCTCTTTCACAGGACTGTTAAGTAGACTGAATTATTTACCTAGGCAGCTCATAACAGGGTAACTTGTAACAGAGCATCTCACATAACATGTGAAATGTTTTTGCTAACTTTATATGCTTCATGAAGATTTCTTCTTTTAAACTTAAATCATAACAGCCTCTTTACTATTTTCTCCAGTAAAAAGCTCAGAGTTAACAGGAAATAGAACTCAAATGTGCTGATCTTAAGACATCAACTGGAAGAAAAATTTATTTCCTTTTTTTCCTAATTCAAGTTTATTATTTCATACTTTCTTCTTTCTCCTACTTGTGGAGTTTTGCTCACTATACCACCCCCATCCCATCAATACTAAAAAATAGTAACTTGTTAATAGAGAGTTTGATTGGGTAGAATATATTTGATGGCACCTTTAAGGGTATTTCATCTTTGTTTTTTCTTTTTTTTTCTTAATATGGTTCTTTTAATTAACATTTCTAACCTTCAAAATTCTGTAATTCTTTTTTTTTTTTTAAATAAACACTCTCTTCCTGGAGAAAGAAAATTCTTCAAATGTAATTTGCTTCCTAAAATATTATTACCAAAAACAGTAAGCAGTCAAATACATGAATTAAGTTGCCTGATGTATTTCTCAAAGGGTTTTCTTCAACTCTGAAATCATAACTTCTATTATCTGTTCATTTTAGTTAGTAATTAAAAATGTTATTTCCTACATAGTTGTTTGTACTCTTAATACATTACTAGTTACAGTATAATAAATTATATCTTGCTTGCTCTCAATTAGATAATTACTGAATGTACACGGTCTATGTTTTCATATTAGCAAAAGTGCCTAGAACAGTGCTTAGAAAAAACATGAAGATGTTTCACTTTGATTTTAATGTTTCTCTAATATGTCTTCAACTCATTCATTTTAAAGGTCTAATCCAAGTAAAATTTCCACTTTTCAAGTGAAAGGCACTAGATTGTTTTAAAATAACTATGCGTTACTGACTTCTTTTTTAGCAAGAACAAATTAAAAACAATCAGTTATCTTCAGCTCTTCCACATAACTTGCATACTTTTCTTCTTCTTTTTTTTTTTTTTTTGAGATGGAGTTTTGCTCTTGTTGCCCAGGTTGGAGTGCAGTGGCAACCTCCGCCTCCCAGGTTAAAGCGATTCTCCTGCCTCCGCCTCCTGAGTAGCTGAGATTACAGATGCCCGCCACCATACTCAGCTAATTTTTTATATTTTTAGTAGAGATGGGGTTTCACTATGTTGGCCAGGCTGCTCTTGAACTCCTTACCTCTACCTGCAATCTATCTGCCCCAGACTCCCAAAGTGCTGGGATTACAGGTGTAAGCCACCATGCCCAGCTCATAACTTGTATACTTTTTGAGCTGTTCCCAAAGTAGAAGTGCTGACTGGATGCTCAGTTACTAATGAAGTTCAAAAGTTTTCTCTTTTTGGGGGAGATGTAATCTTCCTAAGTCATTGCTTATTTTAAGAAAAACCACAACAGTACACTTTTCTTTTAATTTGTATATGGCATTGTAAATGTAAGCCTCTATTTCTCCTGTTTTTATTTTAGTGTTTAAAGCAAGCAAATGGGGATAAATAGATTTACAAAGTTCAAATTATTGTAACCCTTAATAATGATAATGCCCTTCTTCCGTCAATACCTGTATCTCTCTGCAAAAAGGCTTTAGTTTCACAAAAGAAATAACAAAAATTCTTAAATAATTTATGTAAAAATTAAAATACATAAAAGAGAATGCACAAATAGGTAGTAAATACTCCCAGATAATATATCATTTGCTTTTATCTTAGAAAGAATTAGTAAGAAAATACTCATTATATTTATAGCCGCCAGTCATTTTAGACTAGAATCCTGTTACTATTCAGTTGATCACCAATAGAACAAAGAAGAAATTTATGAGGAAAAGGCCTAGCTGAAACATTGACATACATATTTAAGTGAATACTTTTAGGGAATAAAAGGAAGTTAGAATTACATGATTGTATGTAATGCGACAGAGAATAAAAGCAGGGTTGGTTACCTTTGCCAAACCACAAGGTCAACAAAGGTGTTAACAAAAGAAGATATACATGCACATGCTTATTGCCACTTCATAAACATATATTGTGGTGCTTCACCTAGAATTATGAATTCAATGATTGAATATTTCATAAAAGTCATTAATGACACCAGAAGATATGATCCACTATAATACAGCATGTAAATTTCAGAGGCTGCACCCATGTTAAGGTGGAATGTGAATATTGATTTGATTCCAGTTCTGTACTAAGTAATAAGCATGTAGATCTGTAGTTGCTGTATTACAAGGGCATCCAGGGGAAAAGTAAATGTTACATGCTAGAGTTGTAAGTATTTCCACCAACATTTATGAAAAGGACCATAATACCTATAGAGGTTAATGTGACTTCTCTTAGAGATTTCCCAGAATGAAATAGCAATGAGTCACAGTAAATCACTGACTTTAGGTAAGAATTCAGAGTCAGGAGTAACACCAGTTTCTCCAATGACATGAGAATGAAACAGGATTCAAGCCTTGTAGCTGTGGCCAGGATTGGTTCCTTAGGAACTGACCTTTTTACCACAAAGCATTGCAAAAAGCCAATTTATCTTCTGTGAGGTCAGGCTTTATGGAATGAGACTCTTAAAATTTTGAATTTACACCACAACTCATGAATACCTATAGTAATGATCTTAATAGTTCAAACACCTTTCATATGAAATTAAAATTAGAGTTTCAATTAGTATAAAACAATTATTTGACAATGTTAGTGCAGTGGTTGCTAGATGAAGGTTGTAAAAATCGTTCCTAATGATGCCAAATTAGAAATACACGCCTGAGAACAAGCTGAGTCTTTCCATATTTGCTCCATTATCTTTGCAGCAGGCCTTTTTTGTAACTTAGCTACAACCACACTGAGGACCATACTCAGCTGTTCTTCATTCTGCTCTCCCTCACAATGTAGGGATAGTAAGATTTACCGATTGAGATTACTCTGAAAATTACGTCATGTATACAATATCTTACACATCTAGAACAGTGCTCGACAGTGCCCAAGTACATATTGAGAAAATGTTATTGCTTTGCGTTTTCCTCATAAGTATACAATATAAACCTAGAGGATTAGTACTTTTTCTGATGAATGTAGAAATTCAGTCACTCTGAAAAGTCCATAAAGAATGACTTCCTTTTTTTTTTTTTTTTTTTTTTTTTTTTTTTTT
>CAUYLG010066584.1:0-10938 GCA_963573385.1 Cacajao melanocephalus
AACGATGAGTTCGTGTCCTTTGTAGGGACATGGATGAACCTGGAAACCATCATTCTCAGCAAACTGACACAAGAACAGAAAAGCAAACACCGCATGTTCTCACTCATAGGTGGGTGTTGAACAATGAGAACACATGGACACAGGGAGGGGAGCATCACACACTGGGGTCTGTCAGGGGAAATAGGGGAGGGACAGCGGGGGTGGGGAGTTGGGGAGAGATAGCATGGGGAGAAAGGCAGCAAATCACACTGCCATGTATGTACCTATGCAACCATCTTGCATGTTCTTCACATGTACCCCACAACCTAAAATGCAATAAAAAAAGTAAATAAAAATAAAATGAGTTTAAATCTCATTTCTGCCACTTCCTATTTCCAAAAAGAAAACTATCCTAATCTGTTTGAGTCTCAAGTTCTCTATCTAGAAAAACACTTCACCAGAATGTTTAACATACGTTAAGTACTAGAAGTTATTTTAATTAGTCCTATGATTCCTTAAAATTCTGAAATTCTGCATACTTTTGATTGTCTATAGGAGAATTGGGGATACATAGCCAGCAGAATTTGAAAAAATAATAGAACAAAAGAAACACCAAAAGCAGAGAAGAACACTTTAAAACATCAAGAGAAGGTTATGGAAATGTCATGGAAAAAGAAAAAAAGACTAAAGAAAATTATTGTGGAAGTAGGCAGAAATACTAGCCTAAAGGGAAAACCAAACTGGGAAGTCAAGTAATTTCTCTCTAAGACTTGTCTAATCTTGGTTTTGTAAAATTTACAATCCTATGGCCAAACCTTTACACTGCCTTAATGCCTTTGATGGTAAAGATAACACTGAAATTGTCAAATATATTAGGACAAACTGTTAGACCAACCTCATTTCTAACAATAATCTTAAATGAGAGTTAACATATAACTAGATTTGACTGTATTCATTAATCTGATTCTAACATATATCTTGATCCAGTTGCTGCACAGATCTTTATCCATCTATGCTGAGGAGCAAAAGAAAGATTTAGAAGCCAGGCAGGCTGATGGTTTAACTGGGAATCAGCTACTTTGTTAACTATGGGGTCATGAGTCAATTAATCAACCTCTCTAAACCACAGTTGCCTGTTTAATAAACAGTAGATCATAAGAACACGACTTTATGAGATAAATGCATAGCACATAATAGGGTGGTTAGCCCAGAATACACTCAACAGATATTAGTTTCTTCCATCTATATTTCCTTAGTTAATATAGTTTTTTAAATCCATAAAATCCTACCTGACTGCAGATTCATCAGAACTCCCAGGATCTATTAAAGGAAAAGATAAAATGCATTGTAAACCAATAATAAATATATGGAATGTTAAAAACATAAGAAGGTACAGTCATGCATGCCTGTAATCTCAACTACTTGGGAGACTGAGGCAGGAGGATCACTTGAGAAACCCAGAAGTTTGAGACCAGTTTGGAAAACATAGCAAGACTCTACCTTCAAAAAAAATTATGCACACTTGTTTGCTTGCTTTAGAACATTCTTCTTTAAAGTATAGGACTGACACTTTGTTACAAAGCATTCCTCTGGGAGCATACCTGAGACCTTAATAGAATTAATATAAATTATACCTACTGCTATATGATTAGTGCAGTAAGAACTCTTACTTCCCTTACTTTGTATTTATTAAATGCAAAGAATAAATTTATCAAAATTTGATATCTACAAGTGAACTGCAGTATACAAGTCATCCTAGCCAAACCCGATGAAATTGGCTAAAAATGGTATTATCAGAACAGGTGTGATGAGTGACCAGTGTCAAAGAGCATGATTTCTGAATCAAAATATGAAGGGCAGTTAAAACAGTATACAGTAGTTCCCTTATCCATGACATGTGTGGAAAAGACATACTTGCCATGTTTTTTTCTGCTCTGACACCAAAGAAACTATCATCAACAAAGAAGGCTTCTGTGATCAAATGGGAGGGTTTTTCCCCACCAACAAGCAAGCAATCATTTCTGCAGATGACACAAGCTGGGTGTCCTCTAATTCAGTTCTCCTACTCTATCTGCAGATAGCATCAGATTCCACAGGTAAAGGGCTCAGTCCCATGAGACTGCCTCCTTACATCAGTCCTAAGTCTGAAACTGCAGAAATTCTGACCGACTGGCTTCAATTTGGGGTTCAATTGAGGTTCCCAGGACTCCCTCTTTGGGTTAAATTGAATTGCTGGAATGGCTCAAAGTACTCAGGGAAACACATTAACCAGTTTGCTATGAGTGCCATTACAAAAGGTACAGATGAAGAGATGCACAGTGCAAAGTGTGGGGGAAGTGGGACAAAGATTACATGCCCTCCCAGGACACACCATCCTCCAGGAACCTCAATATATTCAGCAAACTGGAAGCTTTCTAAGCCCAGTCCCTTTGGGTCTTTGTGAAAGCTTTATTACATATGCACCACTGATTAAGTAAATCACTGGCTGTTGGTGACTGAAAACCTTCAGGCTTTCTCTTCGCCCCGGAGTCTGCAGAGTGAGACAGGAGATCTCAACCCTCTAATCAATGTCTTCACACTAATGACCAGTTGCCATCCTGAATCTATATAGGGGCTTCCAGCCATCAATCATTAGCATACAAAAAGACATCAGTTTGGAATTTCTAATGATTTTAAGAATTGTACACCAAGAAATGAGTCAACGTACAAACACAGATTTTACATTCGCAGTTTTTATTTCTGTGGTTACAGCTAATAGTCAACTGTATGCCCAAAATATCACATGGAAAACTTCAGAAATAAATGTCGTAAGTTTTAGTGTGCCATTCTGAGAAGTGCGATGAAACCTTGAGCCCATCCATGCATACCAGGATGTGAATTATCCCTTCGTTTGGTACATCCACACTGCATATGCTGTTCACCCATTAGTCATCAACACGGTCTGCTCTTGCCAGCCATCAACATCATTAATGCCTGAAGATCCAGGGTCACTCACAGCTCATGATCTTTTTTCTGACTTAGATTCAGGGGGTGCATAGTGGCCTAACGCTGCATTACAATGCCTACCTCATTCACCTCACTTCATCTCATTACACAGGCATTATATCACTTCACATCATCACAGGAAAAAGGGTGAGAACCGTAACAATATATTTTATGATGAGTTACTGTTGTTAATTTCTTACTGTGCCTAATTTATAAATTAAATGCTATCATAGATATATATGTGTAGGAAATAATGGTATGTGATTTAGTACTATTTGTGGTTTTAGGCATTTACTGAGAGTCTTGAAATGTATCTCCTACATTTAAGGGGGAACTACTGCACTTATTTTGTTGAACACAACACAGCCTCCCTATCTCTGTAGTTAAAACTGTTCAGGTTAGGATAAAACGACTTATCACCAGAAGCCAGCAAAACATAGGAATCAGACCAGAAACAAGGATCCTTGCAAAAACTTTCCAGCTGCCAGTGAAGAGATCAAGAGAGATCAATATGTTACTCTAATACTCTTCTGGGGAAGGTGCTAGGTGGTTTACTTAGTTGTAGCTATATGCTCAGCTCTACGTATAACAAGGCCCAAATTCACCAGTCATTTTACCTCCCACAGAAAGAACCACTGGAAAGATCACTCCTTTAAGAGCTTTTCCACTCTGAATCACACCTCACATTCAGAGAGAAGCATAAGAAACACTGGGGAGGTGTGGCAGGCTGCCAGGCAGTACTATCTGATGTGAAAAATGTATAGAAAGAAAACTATCAATGCCCTCTTGCTACCAGAATGTGCCAATGCTTTCCCTTCTCCCTAGGAGAAAAAAATTCTTTTTAAACCTCATATAAAGCAAAATTGTGTGATTTCCTTGCCATCCCTCATGACAGAGAATCTAGTCATAGGTGAGTCATGTCATATAAGGTAAATTGGTACATGGTTTTATCCAAATTCACAGAATGTACAGTATTAAGAATGAAGCCTGATGTCAGCTATGAACTTTGAATGATTATAATGTGTCAATGTAGGTTCATCAGTTGTAAAAAATGTACCACTTTGGTGGAAAATACTAATAATGGGAAGGGCCATGCATGTGTGGGAGGCATGGAAAATAATGAAAAATCTCTGTACCTTCCTCTCAATTTTGCTGTGAACCTAAAACTTCTCTAAGAAATAAAGTTATTGATCTAAAAAAGATACTCATTCTCTATGAATCCCAGGATTTCCAGAACAAAAACTAAAATGAAAAATAAAAGATATTCACTGAACCTGTTATGACATATTTAAGCAAGACATGGTGACCCCCAAAATTGGAGATCATTAAAGACCAAAGTAATAGCATGTAGGCATTATCTCTCAAATTGAAGTATATAAAATATGTAAAACAAATACATTTAATTGCATGCTCAGGCAAGAAAATGTTGATAAAATGATTATCTTATTTCACAGTTCTAAACAGGGATTTAGCACAAGATGAAAACTAGATTATGTATGTAATAAAAATAAAAGACAATTTTTATTCTAATTTTAACTCAGAATTTATTAGGCTTATTTAATTTAACAATATTACGGAAAGGCTAATGAGATAAAGAGGACAGATTGTAATTAGCTACTTCTGCTATGGTAACTTACAAAGAAATACCTGTTAGTCACCAAAACTCAAAAAAGTAACCAGCATTGTAACTAAGGATGGATCATACAACAGAAACCAGTACCAATTTACCTTATATTATTATTTGCTGTTAAAATGAAACTTTAAAACAACACAAAAAATTAAGTTGGGGCTAATACTTTTGTGCAGAAAAAAATTCATATAGCAGGCAAAAGACTGACATCCTTAGAAAGGCCCACATGCAAGGCTGGCCCCTTGGCTGGTGTTTAGGAAATTGAAATTGAGAGAGTTCCCACCATTTCCTGGAAAGAATGGCTCACTGTGTCTAAAGTGTCTAAAGAAACAACGTGGTTACTCTGAACAGATGCTTTCCTTCTGGGGGTCTGGAATTTGGGTACATATGAGGGAGAGTAACCTCTATTTAAAAAACTTGGGTACTGAGTACTGGTAGGCATCGCTGCACAAGTGTTGCCAAAATGTGAGGCTGGGAGAATTAAGCAGATCCTGGGAACTCCACAGGATAGAAGTCCTGGAAACTTGTGCCTGGTTTCCTTCAGACTTGACCAGATGCACCTTTTCCCTCTAATTTTGCCTGTACCTTTTCATTGTAATAAATTAAAGATCTCAGTATGATTATTTTCTGAGTCCTTTGAGACCTTCTAGTGAATCACCAAACCTGGGGGTGGTCTTGGAAACCCTTGACACAAATGCATCATAAAAAATTTTTGTTAAGTTGATATGATATATGTGACTGTCATCAGATAGTTATTTCACAGAATAACTTTTCCTAATCTGTTTTTCTTTTTTCTCCTTGATATATGACTTGGAGATTCTTGTATTTCTGTATCTAATTGAATAAAGCCATTGATGCAGAAGGATTATCTGAGCTCAGAAGTTCCAGACCAGCCTAGGTGATATAGTGAGACCTCATCTAAAAAATACATACATACATACCTTAAAAAGAAAAATAGCTAAGCATGGTGGTATATGCCTGTAGTCCCAGCTACTTAAAAGGCTGAGGTGAAAGGATCATTTAAGGCCAGGAAGCAGAAGTTGCAGGGAGCCAAGACTGCACCGCTACACTTAAGTACTAGCAACAGAAGGAGAAACTGTCTCAAAAATAAACAGATAAACACATCAATTGATAAATAATTGTGTGTCCAGCTAGATGTAACCACACATGACTATGGTCCCAGCCACTCAGGAGGATGAGGTAGGAGGACTGATTAAGCCCAGAAGTTCAAGGATACAGTGAGCTATAATTGTACCACTGAATAGACACTGCATTATAGCCTGGGCAACATAGACCCCATTTCTTATAATAATAATAATTAATTAATTAATTATTCAAGTAACTTGTAGAACTGGAGAACTCCTCATTCAAGTAACTTGTATACCTGGAGAAAAACATATGACCACTGAGTAAAGTACAACAGTCTACTACTGATCATAGAGTTCCTTTTACTTGCTTCTTATCTTTTTGTTTCTTATAAAACTAGAAACATGGTTCATTCTTTAAAGACAGTTTATCACAGAACAAGTCAAAACGTCAAAAGAACTGCATCCAAAGTGTAGGATGTGTTATCCGCTGCTCCCTGCAAATAGTGGATTTGGTCATAAAGAATCAGCAGGACTTTTAACTTATTAGTGTGCACATATGCACGTGCAAGAGCACATGTATGTGTGTGTATATGTGCATATGCATATGTGTGTGTGTGTGTGTAAACGATGACAGATGAAACCATTTTGCTTATGTAAGAATATGTAACATAATTTGTACTTCTCACAAAGGAATTGTTTTTCTGTCTTCTGCACTCTGTAGGTATCTCCAAAACACAATCTCCAATTTGGTATGGGTGCACGCTGGTTCAATTTTACAGTTCTTATTGCCATTTACTTATGGTACAAGAAAGGCACTGTTGAATTCCCAGTTCTAAAGATAGTTACTTTCTTAGTGACAAAAATTAATATGTAATACAGTTCACCTTTGAACAGCAAGGGTTCGAACTGCAGGGGTTTACTTATATGCAGACATTCTTCTGCCTCTGAAATCCATAGACAGATGAAGACCTTTGTGATGATCCACTTATATTTTATGAAAAGTCAATATATTTTTCTGATGATTTTCTTTCTAACAGCTTCATTTCTCTAGCTTACTTTGTTGTAAGAACACAGTATATAATAACGCAGCACAAATAAAATAGGTTTTAATGGATTGTTTATGTTATCAGGAAGGCTTCCAGTCAATGGTGGGTTACTAGTAGCTAAGATGGGGAAATTAAAAGTTACACTCAGATTTTCAACTGCACAGAGATTAGAGTCCCTAACCCCCACATTATTCATGGGTCAACTATAATTATTTATTTACTAAATACAATTTATTATAAAAACGAAATAGAAGATCCCTATGTATAGCAACTTCAATTTGTTATAATGTGACTATAGAGAAAATATACAACATACTAACTTAACAATCTTGTTTCTTATTTATGCAAAAAATATTATATAGAATTTTAGGGATTTTAATTAAATAAATGATTTTTCTCAGACAATACTGTTTCAGATTATAAATTAGATACAACTACCTTCTTAAATAACTCTGAATTCCAAATTAACAAGTTAAATTTTGAAAATTAATTTACATGTATGTGTATATATATATATATATATATATATATATATATACTTGCAATTTACACATATTTTTAAACTGGTCATTTTCCATTAAAATTACCTTAATCTTACATCTTACTTTTTTATCAAGAGTAGGACCAACAAAATAAATGAGAGATTTAAGTCTTACTTGCCTTGAAGTATCTTCTTTTTATGTTCCAAAATTTGGTGTCAAATTCTATGTACAAAAAATTAATAAATAAAATTGCTATTTTAATACTAAAATAAAAAAATATTTACCAAACATATTAAATTCTTAAACCATTTCAGGCAATATCAGCGCTAATACCAGAATTTAATTTCTGTCCCATACACTTCAAAATGTTAAGCTTTACAAGTTTATTCTCACCTTCTAATTAAAGAAAAAAAAATGTGAAGTACTCATAAATGGAGGGAGCACAGCTCAGTAAATTAACTATAGTTGGCTGGACATCGTGCAAAGTGTCCTGCACTCCGAACAAGTCCTTGCTCTGTAACCAATACGTATTTGTGCTCAAATTGCTTCTCTTAGGCTTCGTGGTTTCTTCTAATAACAATTTGTCTACCTTACTTCACTAGGTTGTTAGGAAGATGTAATGAGATTACATGCTTAAATGTTCAGAGAAATAGGAAAGCAATGGAATCATTTATTCTTGGATTTTATTGCTGAAACTATTTTGGAGTCCCAAATGAAGCTTGACGTGTGTTTTTCCATAGGTTCTAATATTCAAATGTTGCAGTTTTCATAAAATGTTATTAAGTGCTAATTGTGTTTATTAGTTGTATTTATTGTGGCTTGTAATTCAGGGCATTTTAGATAATTCATAACTTAAAACTAAATTTATATATAGATTATCTGATTAAAATAGATAACATAATTGTCCCCTATTACTGAGCTCATCACACCAAGAGCAGAAAATTAACAGATGTCAAAACCCGGCTTGGACAACCACCACTCCTTCTCTACCTCCTCAAGCTCTGAGCCAGCACATCTGTGCCAGGATGCTGGATTTCCATGGTCCTCTCCAACTAACATACCAGAAAAAAACCCTGCTTTTATTGTTTTTCAGGTTTATGAAGAAAATGCAAGTTGACATTTTCCCATTTCTAAGACGTGTACTAACAACATATTTGCATGTAACATCCCATATGTTACTCAGCTCTGTTCTCATTTCATACATCACCGTACGTCAATAGTTTTATAGTGATAATCACAGTTTTAATATCAGGTATCTTCTGTTTTGGTTTGACTCACACTGCTTCCTTGGAGCTGGTTAAGAAATAGTCAAATGACTTTCCAGGGGCAATGCAAGATATGGAATGCTTTATGAATTTGTAGCCATCCTTAGGCAGCAGCCATGCTTATGCCTGTCTGCTCTCCATTGATCCAATTTTAAAGTATATGCTACTGAAATAAGTGCAAAACCCTGTTTTATACATGGATACTCATGAGTCATAGATGAAGCTTAGCTCTGTTCAATCCAACTCACCTACTTGAGATTCAGAGAATTTTATCGAATGGCTTCCTGTGAAGTGGAACTTTAAAATATATTTAAAAGTTGAGGTAGATATGCAAGTAGCTTGGGAGATTTTTATTCTTGTAGAAATGGATTACTTGGGGGGCCAACTGCAAGTTGGTTCCCACTGCTCTGTGGAAAGACAACATGGAAACTTCTGCTATCTAACCAAAGCTGCTGCATAGGATATAAAAAAACCTCAAGATACAAATCTGATAGCAAAAGGGAAAGGGAACTCTAATCTCTTCCTGCAACATTATTTGAACATCTCTGACTGGTGGGAACAATCTCAACTAATATTTGTTAGAGAAAAGACCAACAGGGGTCTCAAAGGATAACTTAACCATGAAGGCCTAGGCTAAGTCTAGCTAAGATGTGGGCTGCAAATGTTTTTAGTGTAGGGGAAGCATCAATCTGCTCACTATTTGTGTGGGTAAAGGTAGGAGGCCTGGCTCCCAGAGCAGGGTGCTGAGAACAATGGCTGAGCATAAGTAAACAATTAATAAACCATGTAGCTTTGAACTCTGTATGAATCACCATGAAAACTGAGGGGTCTGAATCAGTGAATGCATCCTGGTGGCAAAGGTCGATCATTATCAGATTGCAGGACCATTTACAAAAGCAACAATACGGCAAGTGAATCCATGGAAACAACAGAATAATTAGAATGGCCTTTCCCCCCACTTCTGACTTGTAAAGAAAGATTGCCTTCCTTGGACTTAGAAAACACCTTAGCTTCTTGGAAAATTCAAAGAAGGAAGACACAGAAGATAGCCCCAGGGGACAATACAAGATTTTTCTCCTAAACGGAACATTTCAAGATCCAATAACTCATTAGAAAAGTCAGGCCAGGCATGACGGCTAGCACTTTGAGAGGCTGAAGCAGGAGGATTACTTATGCTCAGGAGTTCAAGACCAGCCTAGGCAACATAGTGAGACCTTGCCTCTACAAAATAAAAAATAAAAAGAAAGAAATGAATAAAATAGAAGTCAAAGATGTGGCTCTATTTTCATCTGATGCATGGGGATTATATTTAGAATAAGATGAACCACATTGAGCTCCCTAGGCATAAAGATCTTAAAAGTCCTGAATCTTGCATTCTACTTCTAACTAATCTAGCCTTCTGTTTGATTTCTAGCTAAAAAGTGGACTAACTCTTGCTATTTCATATGACCTGAACCAAACTATGAACTCTCACCTACTGTATAAGATTCAATGGCTGCAATTATTTTAAACATCAATTTAGTATTAACTGGCCTTTTAATACAACACTTACCTTGTCAAACCACAATAAATAGCATAATCCTCTGCATCTCATACACACATCTTTAGTAAAGACATTAATATTTTGCTGAAGAAAAATATTGACAATACCTGATGAGCCATAATGTATAGGAAGCATGAGGGCTGTTCTAAAATAACAAAGAAATAACTCCATTCAAGAACTTCAATAAAGTCATCAATAAACAGCTAGTTTGATACACTTTATCAATTTAATATCCTGCCTGTGAATGTAGACATAACAACAATTTACATGTACTAGCTTGTGTCTATAAGCATCTTGGGTGCTCAAGTGTTCATTTTTGTAAATTATCACAGAGGCTAAAAGAAAGGAACAACAAGGAAACCTCTTGTTCCCCTGGGATATGACATAATACAAGTTGCTAACTTGTAGTCCCTTGATGGCCAAGAAACTGTGCTGAGGTCATTTATCTAAAGTAGGCAAAGATTTAAATGAAGATTTCCCCATTGCTTTTCTAGTCTGATATATTGTAATTTATATCAGCTAGGAGTCAGATAAGAGCCATCTACAGCCTGAAAACAATAAATAGTAACAATAATGGCAATACTAGTAGTCATAAACTGAAAATCCACACTTCAAAAATTAATAAAACTAATACAAAAACCTTTAGCTAATATAAGATTACAAGACCAAAAACATCACATTACAAATAACAAACACTCTATAAGAGAAAACGGATCCTACTAAATGTCCTTTATGTTGTTTAGTCCAGATATTTGCTTTTCTATCTGATTATTTGTGTTGATATTTTTCACTATATGCCAATAATTATGTTAATCTTATTAATATTTCTGACTTGAGTGACTCCACTCTAGAACACTCAGGTTTTTATTTTAAACAAGAACTACTGTACTGTCTCAGCCTATCAACAGCATGTACATTTG